>JARHVA010003356.1:1370000-1402500 GCA_037957365.1 Torreya grandis
GATAGATTGGGAAAGATAGAAGGGTTGCTCAAGGCCTAAAAAACAAGATAGTGGCATTTGAGAGGTAGAAAATTACACCCCAAATGACTTATAATACACCCTACCAAGACCCATATCAACCCTATAAATATAATATACCTCCTTACCAACCCAATAAATAAGGCCAAGGGTATATTACACAAGCAAGGTTGTGCAATAGTTATAACCCAAATTATATAAGTAGTTATATAGCCTTAGTTCCAACTTAGAATAATATGCTCAAGAGGGTAAATGGCATGATCAATATAGGTAGTAACATGATATGATAATGGCTCCAACAATAAGTTCTTGCTCTTTCATCACATGATAATAAACCTCCTCAACAACACAAAGATGGTCCTCATATGCCATATGGAAACACCACCTTCATGACTCAAGCTGAGAAGACAAGTCAACAAGGAAAAAGTGGTAGTAAAACACCATATGAAACTAGATTTTTGAAATTTCAATAGTGTGAGCACTCATTTGAACAATTGGTACTAGATTATGGTTAGAATGTAACCAAGGCAAAAAATTCAATTGTAACCCATAGCAAAAAAATTAGTTGTATCCCATACAAGGGATAATAAAAGGGAAGTTAGTGATGGTTTAGGAATTGAGAGGGTAACCTCTCCACCTTATTAAAAAACTCAAGGGACTAATACTCAATAATAAACTCATAATATACCATAAAATTATCAAATTCAAAATAAGAAAGAACACAATCAGAAAGGTCCTTTCATATCTCAATTCACACAAACTCTAAGCAAGATTTATTCTCCTAAGTTGAAGTCCAAGGGATAAAACCCTAATATTAGAATTATGGAATAGATAAATAAGGTCCATATTAATATCCCTATGTGGGATACCTTAATTATTCTGGGGCAAAGAACTTATTTTAATAAGAACTTTTTAAACTCTATGTCTTGGATAAACAAGCATAAAATGTAACAGTAGTCCTCACTAATTTTGGTCAACTTCATGAGTCCCAAAAACCTAAGGTGTAAAAAACCATCCCTTATAAATTTTAATCATCATAAGAGATTCCCTTGTGCATAATTTCATGATATATAGTGAGGCCAAAACTTATATCATGCCTAAGTCTATCGTTGATAAAGTAGGGCTTAAATATGAACCTAATGCAAAAGGGATTTTTACAATTAGATGGTTATCTTAAAAATAATATGGGTGTCCTTATATACCTTAAAATCATATTGGTTTATTGTATTAATTTCACTATATCTCAAGATGTGATAATAGTTGAATTCCTTCCCTACTTTGCCTTATGCTTGTCTAAGGATTCCACTACAAAAATTGAGGGGTATCTCTCATCTAATTAGTCCTACATGGTTTTTAGAACCAATTATGAGACAAAGGTTACCATAGTGGCTGAACCTATTTTTATGTTCCATTTAGAACCCTACATGCCCAACCTATCAAATGAAAACTACACTATCTTAGATGAGGATGAGCACCCAAATAATCAAGAGCCCAAAGAACCATTAGAAGGCATATTAAATTTTCTCCTTGATGAGTGGAAATAATATAATAATGGATATGATCTTTATAAAATTATTTAATAGGTAGGTTTGTGTGTGTATTTCATTCATTAAGAAGGATATTTCATACCAAGTATCATTCGCATAAGCCAAGAATATGGAGTATGGAGCTTATTTTTTGATGGTTCTAAATCGAAGAATAGAAGTGGGGAAGGTGTTATACTTGTCTCCCCTTCCAATAAAAGGTATTATTTTACCCTAAGGTCTTATTTTAGTTGCACTTTCAATACTATATAATATGAGGCCCTCATCCATGGGTTATAAAGGGTAGGGAAGAGAGGCATTAAGCTCTTGTAAGCTATGGGGGAAATTAAGTTAGTGGTGCAGTAGGTAAGATTCCTAAGTGAAGTTAATAATCCACTCTTGAAGGCCTAAAAACATAGGGTTTGGGACCTCTTAGAGGACTTTCAAGCCTTGACATTCACTCCATTCCTAGAGAGACCAATCAACATGAAAATTGATTAGGTACCACTAGAGCACAATATTATATAGTTGGTGGGGTAAAGGAAATCAAAGAACAATCCCAAATTATGGTGGTATGTAGGCTTTTAGCCCCTAAAAATGAGGTGAGTTGGAAATTATTTGAAAATGATAAACAAATTTCTTGTTTCTTATAACTGAGGTAGAATTTTGCTTACAAAATCAAGGTAGGATGCAATATCAATATAGATACCAGATTGTCTAATTGAAGAAAATTAAGTTTCCTAAGGTCCTGGTAACATTAGATAACATATTCAATGAAGATGACCAGAAAAGGAAGGATAAAGTAAGAATTTATACTAAGGAGGGACGTTAAGAAAAAGTTTTGATATTCTAAGACAAGTTACTTAAGCTAGGAAAGGTGAAAACCAAAGAGGAGAAGGTAGCCTTCATAACATTATGCCAAGAATTTGTAGAATTTTTTGAATGGGAATATCATTACTTATAGGGTTTTTATCTTAGGTTGGCTCAATATACCATAGAGTTAGAGGAGAGTGACAAACATATGAGACAAAATTAAAGACCGATCAACCCAAAATTTGAGATCCTTATGAGGAAGGATTTTATAAAGATTATTGAATCCAAATTTATTTTCCCCATTAAATATTATTCACTAGTGGAAAATATTGTGCCTGTGAGTAATAAGAATGGGGAGATAATTTTGTGTGTGGACTTTAGAGATCTCAACATAGTGTCACTAAGAGATCACTACCCTCTACTATCTATGGATCTTCTTTAGAGAGTTACAAGTTCACAAAATTTATCTTTACTTGATGGATACCCTAGGTATAATTAGGTAATAGTGAGGGAGGAGTATAAACACAAAAATACCTTCACAACAAAGTGGGGGACTTATGCATACAATAATATGCCCTTTGGACTATCCAACATAGGGGATACCTTTTAAATGGCAATGGATGTGACTTTTCAAGGACTCATAAATGAGATAGTTCTCATCTACGTTGATGACATCACTATATTTTCAAAATTTTCCAAAGATTACTTGACACATTTGAGGTTGGTGTTTGATAGGTACAAGTGGTTTGGGGTCACTTTGAACCCTAAAAAATGAATATTTATAGTCAATTAGGGTAGACTTATAGGATATGTTATATCAAAAGATGACCTCTCTATTGACCCTAAGAGGATAGAGAAAATCATTGCTTTGTCACTTCCCAAACACAAAAATGGATTGTAAAGTTTCTTTGGCAAAATTAACTTCATTAGAAGATTCATACCTAGATTTAAAAAATTGGTGAGACCACCAACTCACATGCTTAAGAAATATAAGGAGTTGTCATAGACCAAATAATGTGAGATAAGTTTTGAGGCCATCAATCAGGCCATTTCCTAGTCTCCCACCCTCCTCAACCCTATTTTTATAAAATATTTATTCATGTATACCTTATCTACAAGTTATAATATCTCTACTATGCTCATACAAAAAAATAATGAAGGCTTATAACATCCCATATCCTTCTCCAATCAAGCATTGGATGGGTATGAGGAGAGGTATACATTTATTAAAAAACATATTTTTATTGTTGTGTAGCTAGGAATTTGACATAGAGGCAAGGTTATTCTTGTGTTAGGCTCATAAAACCAATGAAATGAACACACTAGGATCCTAACACCTCTAGCCTAAACACTAGGGAGAGTTTAGTAACAAAGACTAAATGAAATCACAACAAAAACATACAAGACACAAATATTTTACCTTCCTTGATAGCTCTAAATTCTTTGTTGAATGACTTTCTTGGATTCTTATTAAATAAGTCTTTGACAATAGAGGTTTCATGGCTCCTTCTCTCCTTGGCACCTTGGCTTTGATGTTGTTTGGATTAATATTTGGGCATTATAACCTTACTTGCATGAGTCTTATGGAAAAAATCCTACATAATAATTCTTCAATATCCAACATTTTTAAATGAAGATGTATGTACTTGTATTTATAGCCTTAAGAACTAACTCTCACACAAGGTGAGTCGAGGTTGAGCTTAGGCTTGAAATGGGTTCACATTAAACCTAGGTGAGTTAAAACTAACTCTAGTATATTTAATAATCGTCAACTAATTATATTTTCAATTAATATGCATGGTTCTCAAATTATAAATTTTGGGATATTTTCAAAGAGCTTGACAACTCATAAAGGCAATGATGAAAGGCTAGGATATTTTGAATTTCCTTTTCTAGATATTCATTAATTTCAAATGGATAATTCAACTAGGAATTTAATATTATTTATCTTGTTAATTTATTTATATTTTCCTTTTAGCTATTTAAATATGTTATTTAAGTGTACAAGTGCCCCACTTAATAGGTCCATAGGCCAAATTCATAGTTTTGATGCCAAAAGGTAATTAGGGATGAATTTATGAGAGGTTAATTTGCATATAATGAAATTATCTAATTAGGAATGTCTCAACATAATTTTTATCTTTGATGAATGATGTATAAGAAAATTTGGGATGTTCAATGATTCATAGGATTAATTTGTAATGGTTGGTATGAATCAGTTTAAAGTTTGGTTGGAAGCCAGTTATGGCTAGTTTTAGGTGTCTATATTTTTCCCTATGAACTAGGAATTTGACTCAAGAGAGGTGTTAGTATATTTTTAGTGACAAAATGAAATAAAATTGAAAAACCAACACACTAGCTAGCATACATGTCTAGGCATAGTTACTAGGGAGAGCTTAGTGAGGGAAAACATTTGAGAACACAACTAAAAATAGAAAGAAATATGAAATATGAACATAAAAAAATAATTTATTACCAAATCCTCGATTTATCCAAAAGGATCCTTCTTTGGCTTGCTCAGCTTGTGATTCAAGAGATATTATTCAATGGATTGTGCCTACCTTCATCTCATCTTGGCACCTTTAGCTTTGGCTTGGCTCAAAAACTTGGCATTATAACACTATGATGAAATTATTTTTGAATTCATTTGGGCATTATAATTTGGCATAAAAGAGATTAAAATTCAATAGGCAAGGCCTCCTATTTATAGATTTTTTGAATGGTTTGAAGATCAACCATGATCGTCCATCTCAAGATTGAGATGTGTGGCCATGAACAAATCCAAATATGAAATTCATTATAAAAATGTCCCCATTAATATTTGGGATAGAGGGGTATTTAATAGGTATGGAGGATCTTAATGAGGCATGGAGAGTCTTAATGAGGCATGGGAAACCCATAATCTTGATATTTTATGTATTTATTGCTTATGGATGCCACCCCATATGATGATTTCACCTGCTAATGTAGATATTAAATATTCATTTCTAAAACTAAGTATTCAAAAAGTTTCCATGGAATTCTTAATTAGTGTCTAATTTTTTTTTATTATCTCTTAAGCATGATTAAGCACTTTGTGTACAAATTACTCAAATTGATCAAAATACCTTGTTATTGGTCCAAACTTGATTGGATTAGAATTATAATGTGATTTCAAATGCATTGGATCCATTATCCCATATAGGATGTTACCAAAAACAAATAACAAAGGCACGTGTCTTATTCAAGAGATTTGATAGAAAAGAACAATCTAGAGCACCTAGGTGCAAAATTATCATTTTGACTCAAAATGATCTGATCAAAGTTAGCTAGCCCATAAATTACATTACCCCATTTAATGATACTTTGGCCAAAATCAAAACTTGAATAAATCAATTTCAACTCATTTAATTCATTTTAGTGTTTTTAATCGAAATTGTGCACTTTGATAAAAATTGGTCAAAATCCTAGTTGGAGGTTATCGGTGGTCAGTTTTAGGTGTCTATAGTTTACCCCTATTTTGGAAGATGTTACAAACTATAGGCAAAGCAATATATTCTCAAATAATGAGAAAATGCATGTATGACAAAAAGAAGATGATGGTTGAAGAAAAAATCTCCAAATGGTGTTAAGGAAGCCTAGGATGATCCCCCCTTGAGGGAGAAACCATCACATTTGTTGATGGATGGTCCCTTGAAAAAAATCAAGAAGAAAGGTATAATTAACCTATGGTTGAGATTAATCTAAATAAAAAAATGCTTTCATGCATTGATGTAAAAAGGATACTAATTTTCCCAAAGGTGGTTATAATCAAGAATAAAAGTCAAAATAATGATTTTCCCATAGGTGGTTATAATCATTAAGAGAACCTAGATTGGCTAAAGATGATTGTGCCCCAGTTAGGGTTAATTAGCAAGCATAAATCAATTATATAACCTAGAATATAGATTAAAGATGAGTGGGTGAAAATTGATGAAATAGATGAATAGAAGAATAAGATTGGTCAGTGTGAATGATTTAGTTGTACCTAAAAATGACAAGATGCTCATCTAGATTATAAATGATACAACTAGAATGGTTAATGAGTTGATTTGATCAAGGATGGGATGGGAGTATTTTCTAAGGTGCCAAGGATAAACTTTTATGGCTCCATTGATTGTAGACCTTCTTGAAGCTAAATTTTATTGTAGCATGTGATGGTAGGCTTCATGATAGAGCACCATCAATACTTGGCCAAAATATACCTAAGGACTAACTCCCAATCAAATAAACACTCAAAACCAATGCACCAATGATAAAAACCATGATGACAATGTTGATGTATACATATGGATAGACTCAAGAATAATGTACTTGAGAAATTACTCAATAAGTTCATATAGATTGAGTCAAGGAAATAGTGTTGAAAACAAACAAAATGCAAGCAAACAAACAAAAAAAAAACTTGAAATAAATAAACAAATAAAGATCCTATAAATAAAATCAAAAGAAAGCATCTTAATAATGACTTTTCCCCAATAGGATAGATGGAGGATAATTGACTAGGTTTAGACAAGATAAATATTTTTGGATTTTTGAAATGTTATCAATGTTTTTGAAATTTTGAGGTATCTAAACTCATTAGAGAATGATAAGATACTCATAAAATGGTGAGAGTGTCTGGCTTAAGTTACTCACAAAATGAGGAGAGTGTTGGCAAAGGGGGACTGAGGTGACCTCAATGTGAATTGAGCACAACCTAATTAGTATTGAAATGAACTCAAGTCACACTAATTCCATCCACATAAAAAGTGAGAAAAAATGAAATAGGTCTAAACAAGTTCTCAAATCCATAAAATGGCCAGTCAAATGAAAACAACAATGGCAAGGTGATGTGATAATGCATGGTAAACAAGTGTTGTAATTTACCCATAGGTGGTTATACCTATGATACAATGAAATAGGTCAATGATACTAATTTTCCCATAGGTGATTATAATCATGGTCACATAAACAAAATTGATAGGGTGAAAGATATCTTGCTAGATCAACTATCACACAACTTTCATAGAGTGTTATTGTAAACTTGAATTTGATAAGAGTTTAAATTTGATCAAAATCCCCTCAAAAAAAGTGTAAGAAAAACCAAAGTAGCCAAGATAAAAATAGGATTGGGTAGGATGACTAAAATAGGATTTGGTCTAGATAGGAATGGAATGGTTAGATGGCATGGTATTGCTAAGGATAATGATGGTTTGATAAATTGGATAAAATGGTAAGAGGGTTTCCCCTAAGTGAGAAGGTAATTAGTTGGGTTATGTGATAATGGAAAAATGATATGTAATAATGGCAATGTCATGGTAATGAAATGGTATGGTACATGTTTTTAGCTTAGGTATGGTTTTTTATTTTTTTATTCTTATTGATGGGGAGATGCATGTCCTAATCAATAAATGATATAAATAGAATATTTTATCATGTTAATTTTTAGGCCACACTTCATCTGAATAACTAATCTATCAATAAATTCCTATAGATTTGGATGTTTAGAATGCTTTTGTAATCTTCTTTGGTCATTGATTTTGATTCCTTCAAGCATCGAGACAAGGTATATTTTTAGCCTCTACAAAGGAAAGTGCAACCATGGATGGTAAACAAGGAAAAATAATAGATGGTAGGTTTGATTGTGAAATGGAATGGTAGATGATAATGGAATGTGGAATGGCTAGGAAACAAATGAAGATCAAGATGTCTAGTCACATGTAATGTTGTTGATGCTAGATTTTACATTATTTTGGTTGTGTCAAGGCCAAAAACTTGTTATATTTATAAGACCATCTAATTTTTTTGTTATTTGGGCTTGAGAGTAGCTACCATCTGATTAGGCTATAGATAGGAAGCTATTTTTATTTTATCTTTGATTTTGTCATCATCAAGTAGTGAAGAACTTTTATACTCAACTATTGGTGCCTCAATGAGGTTTTCCCCAATGAAGTTATCTTGATTATCCAATAGTGCCTTAGATAAAGTTTCACTAATTAAAATGGGCTTTTGACTTTGATTTTATTCTAGTGATTTTTAAAAAATTTCACTAAAAGATGATGAGTTCTAACTTTGATTGTCCCCTAGCACCTTCGAAAAGGTTTCACTAAGAGAGTGTTCTTCTACTACATGAATGTGGTCTCAGCCTCCTTTCTCTTCTTCAACTAATATGTCACCATGGATGTAGTTCAATAAAGTGTACAATAATATGGCTATGTTGGTTGATGGTAATGGCCTATGGAATGGTAATAAAATGGGGAAAGGCTACACAATCATTGTAAAAAATACTAGGATAACTTGTGTTGAATCTGAAGTACTCATACTCAAAAACCATATAAGGATCACAAATATATTCAAATTGATCTATAAGGCATGCATAACCAATGTTGTAATAGTCATGAACATATTTTGTATCTAATCTAATTCAAACTTAATAGACTCTCAATTTGTTGTTGAGACTAATTTTAATTCTGATTCTGATGTTAACTCTGATATTGGTTCAATAATAGAACCCGACTCTTAACTTTGATTCTTCATCTAATGGGTACTTTTTTATAATGATGTATTATTTAATGCTTAGTATTGGAAAAGTAATGAACTATAATAACATAATGGGCTCTACAAAGACTAGTTTGTCAGAATGGACTCCTCTAGGATGGGAAAAAGGTCAAGAGATAAATACTAAGAGTCTATTCTGTCAATAGTAGGGTCTTGAAAAATAGGCATATGGTCAAGGTAATTATTTTCCCTAAGGCAATTATAATCATTAAGAAGTGACTCAATAAAGACTGGCTTGTCAAAGTGAGACTCCATGACAACTAGTATAGGATCAATAGGTGATTCATCACATGTTGACTTATCACAAGCGATTGATTTGACAAAAAAATCTTGTATTGGTTGGTTTTCTTGTCCTTGGTTTTTAATGAGTTGTAAAATACCAATTTTAAACACAACTTGGTCTTTGAATGATCGGATGGGTTGAGGTTTAGATGGGATTAGTAATAGATGAGGAATGGTCTATAGTTAGATAATGGTAAGGCATTGGGGAGCATGATTGATTCCATGATCCAAAGGACAAAGTCTTGAAATGGTAATGACAGGGCAATGTGGAGCTTGGTTGCTTGCACAAGCCAAAGGACTAAGTCTTGGAATGATGAAGGGGCATTGTGGGGATTGATTTATCACACAAGCCAAAATATGAGGTCTAAAAATGGTAATGGTATGACATTGTGGAGCTTGGTATCTTTCATAATCCAAAGCATCTAAGTATTTCTCATAAACCATATCATCCCAATCATGAGTTGGCTCATAAGCTAGTTTTTGACTATGTTCCATGTAGAAATTATTTCAAAAAGGGTATGGATCTATATCCCAAAAAACATTATCTATATTTGGGTCTTTAAAGTCCTTCTCACAAGCCTCTTCATGTCAATCAAGGTCTTGATTTGGATTTTTTGGATTTTGACTATGTTCCCCATATGGAGTATTGTAGGGAGAATAATAAAACTCCTTAGAAAATCTTTCTCTATAGGGGTTCTTAGTGGGATTTTGTGTAACCATTCTATCATAAGTTATATTTTACATTACTCCACCATAAGTGTATCTATACATATTCATGTAAATGATGAAAGATATAAAACAAAAGGCTTAGAGTTATACAAATTCTAAAAGACTATCCAAAGCACAAATGGTTCAAACTTGCTCTAACTTGGTCAAAGGGGTGGAGTTGTATTTCCAAAATGATTTTTGATAAGACTTGGCATAAAAATCTAACATCAAATGTCTAATGTCAACTATAATATGCACAAAATGTCAAGTGTCAAAATAAAAATAGGCATGTTAAATGCCTAGGTCAAAGTGTTCCAAATAAGGTATAAACTAGGAAAGGTAAAAGAGTCACTTGGTCTTTTGTCTAAATGTGGAGTCAAAAGCTAGGATTAAACAAAATATGCTATGAATTTTGGCTAAATTATGTCAAAATATATACTTGAAACAAAGGTATCATGCGATTTTATTTAATCTAACAAGTTTTCAAACAACTTTGACATAAACCTGACACACATAATCAAACATAAATAGATCAATTGGCATAAGGCATGAGGCAAAAGGCTTTTTGAAAAATGTTGTGTTCTCCCAAATAAAGGCATAAATGATGATTAGGATAGGTTTTATAAAAAACAAACCATCAATAATTTTCAAATTTGGGTAATCGATTAACTAAATTTATGTAATCCAAAAGAGAAAGATATGTGTATCAACCCCACAAATTGAGGCATAAATAGAAATCAATCAATGTTTAAATCCAAACATGACATGGTTAATTGAAAACTCAACATTGAAAACTAGGATTTGACCAAACAAGAGAGACAAGATTGGATATCATGAAAGTATGAGATAAAGGTCTAAATGGTATATATGACATGGTTTGAAACAAAAAAAATATACAAGGTAAACTAGTCTTGAAACAAATTGAGTAGCCTAATGGCATAAGCATGCTCTAATGATGTGATCTATGTTATATTTCAAAGACTCAAAAGTAAAAATGGTTTGATATGATTTTGGAAGCATAAAACTACCCTCTTCAACTCAAATTGACACAAACATAAAAAAAATTAGCAAAAATTTCATGCTACAATTATGGTGTAAAACGGCTAGCATAATGCCTCTTTAGACAAAATAATGACATATAAACAAATTGATTTTTCCATGGCTTTATGAAAAAAAAAACAAGTTTTAGTCTCAAAACATACCAAGTAAAAATGACCAAAATACACTAAGTATAATCATCCAAATCCTAACAAGGGTATGGCAATGTGGGGTTGACTAAACTATCAAGATTTCAAATATTTCTAGGGGAATCAATTGCACAATGACTTTCACATTAAACATTACAAAAGAAATGAACAAAAATTGGTTGTCTATAGTATTGGCTAGTTGTAAAAAGGTCTAGTCCTTTTTACAACCACTACATCCTGTTATTTGCTCAGTGTAGTACAATGTCCAAATGTAGACACGTCCCATGTGTAACTCAAAAGGAAAGATGTTGCAAGCTATAGGCATAATAATTTCTTCTTAAATAATTAAATATACCATTAAGAATAAAAGAAGATAATGATTGAAGAATAATATCTATACAGTGTTTGGGAAACCTATAATGATGTTCCCTTGAGGGAGTTACCAACACATACTTTAATTGAAGGTCTCTAAAAAACAAGCAAGAAAAAGAATGAAATTAACCCATGTGTGAGATTAACCCAATTGATATAATTATTGCATGCATTGATTTAAAAAGTATTGATTTTCACAAAGGTAATTATAATTAGTAACAAAGGTTGAGACACTAATTTCCTCGAAGGTAGTTATTATCAGAGGCAAATGTACATGCCCTAATAGGGTGGATGAGTAAAAATAAGGATTTTCCAAATGGAAATTATAATCATTAAGATGACTTGGATGTAAAAATAATATTTTATTATTTCTTAGTGGGGAATATTGACAAGGATAACTCAAGGATATAATCTGTTATATATATTAAAGATGAACAAGTCTATACATAGATGCAATGGTCTAATGACTAAAGAATACACAAATAACCAACACATTAGGATGCATAGAGTGATTAAAGAGATAATTGGAAGAATAAAAATTGGTCAATGTGAATTATTTGATTACACCTACCAATGTCGAGTTACTCATCCTTATTATCATTAATACAACTAGAATTGTCAAGGGTTTGATTTGATCATAGAGGGTGGTAGGATTTACCAAGGATGTTAAGGAGATGTTTCTATAGATCCATTTATTGTAAGGTTTCTTGAGTTTATTTTTTTTGTATCGCATGATGATAGGCATCATGTATAAAACACCATGATAATGTAGCCTAAATATGCATAATGACTAACTCACGATCTAAGAAACAATATAAAACAATGCACCAATGATAAAATCCATGATGACAATGTTGACATATGAATATTGATATACTTGATAATAATGCATAGGTAATCACCTAATGAAGATATATAGACTGAGTCAAGACACAACAACAAAAGTAAAAAAATATGTAAACAAACAAACAACCAACCAGCCAAGCAAACACACAAAAATATTGAAAGTAAAAGAAATAAAAAACATCATGACATGGACCAAGTATATACCTATATATGAAGGTTGAATAAAAATATAAAAATATAGTACCCCCAATTAAGGATACATGCAAAGGGAAGATCATACCTCCAATGATAGTGGAATAGATTGGAACTAGCAATGGATTTACCCCTATAGGGAATATTGAGGATGACTTACTAGGTTTAAATAAGATATGTTTTTTTGTATTTTGAGTTTATATATCTCTCCAAGATATTGTAAGCTAGTTTTAGAATGTTTTTGGAATTTTGAGTTATCTTAATTCATTATATATTTATAAGACACCACTCATAAGATGGTGAGAATGTTGACTTAAGTTGATCAAAAACTAGTAAGAATGTATGTAAAAAGGGAACTCAGTTGACCTCAACATGAATTGAGCATGACCTACATAGTCCCATTAGGACCTCAAGTCACATTAATTTCACCCACACAAAATGTGGTGAGATTCAACCAAGTCATAACAAGTTCATGAATTAAGGAAAATGGAAAGGCAAATGATAATAGTAATGGCAAGGTGATATGGCAATCCATAGTAAAAGGTGTTATTTCTAATTTTCCCATAGGTAGTTATAATTATGAAATGATGACATATGTCTATGATAATAATTTTCCCATAATAAGTTATAATTAGTAGCACAAGGTGGAATATTGATTTGATGAAGGGTAGTTATAATCAGTGGTACTAGTCAAATGCAAATGAAAGATAACTTGGTAAATCCACTATCATGCTAATTTCATAAATTGCCATTTAAAAATGAAATTCTAAAACTATTGAAACTAGATCAAAATATCTTTATGGAAGGTGAGGTAAGTGTTATAGCATGGAGTTACACTACTAATGTGAGAGTTTTTAGGATCTCCCACTTCCAGTTATAAGCATGGGAATAACCTCAGGATGTGGGTATCTTATGGTGAGGTTGAGCCTCTAGGATTTTTAAAGAGGCTAGTTCCTCTTGGTGGATCACCTAAAACTAATGATAAAATGAAAATTCATGGGGAAATGGGTTTTAAGGGAGATAAGGGATCCTAAGATAGATAACCAAGTGATGCACCAGAAATAAATAAACATTCATTTATGCTTGAACCCACACTAGAATAGTCATGAGGTGACTTGGGCTTACACAATCTTAGGATCAAAGTAACACACACTAGAAGAGGTTTAGTTAGAATTCTAATCTAGACCTACAAAACATGAAAATACTTTAAAGATTCAAGAAACAAACTAATGGACTAGGAATAAATTCATTCACAAACCCACCAAGCAATAAGCATACTAAAGCACTAATTGAAGATAAGAAATAGGCAAGGAAATTGAGTTTCATTACATTTAAGAGGTAGTACTTATAATACTTTGATAGGGTTTAGCTTGGTCAATGGAGCATGCTTTTTCAAACATCTCAATGGGTGGCCATCTCCCAACAAGATGATAAAAACTCTAAAAACTAGGAACACTTTTAAATAGCTTGAAAGCCTATATATATAGAGAAGGGAAGAGAGAGAGAAATGTCTATATGGAAAGAGAAGAATTCATTGATTGTTGATTTCATCATCCTTCTTTCCATGAAAATGCATTAGTTAAGATCTTCTTAAGCCCTCCCCATGTATTAAAGTCTCCCTTTGGTTCATTTGAAGGAGCCATGTTGTGAGCAACTAGATGTCACTTTTGGCATGGCTGAAATGATATTTTCATTTAAAATAGCATGGTGATCCTCCCCTTTTATGTGTCTTGTTAAAAAGGATGTAGGTCTCCATGTGTGGAAACTTAAGTTGACCCATGTTGCATTTAACTCAGATGGTTGTTTATCAGAGATGATGGCCATTAATTTCATGTACCAGCTCCTTATGCCTAGACTAGACCTTTATTATAGATGAAAAACCAATCTAAAGACATTGATTTTCTTCTATCAATTTAACTTGGGAATATTTTAGATTTACTTCTATGAATCATAATAGCTAGAAATGCTCTTGGATCATCCTTCATCTTTTCCTTTGAGAGGTCAACCCCTGATCCAACATATGTCATATGGCACCCTTTTATTCCTCTAACTAGGCTCAATGTCTTCAAGTTCTTCTCCATATAGAAGTATTTATACTTATTGAGCTTGAATTCTTTAAACTTCTAAAAGCTAGTACTACAAACTCTTGGAGGCTAGTTACTTCAGACTCTTCTCACTCCAAGTCTTTAGATTTTTTTGTCAGGTCTCCTTCTTTCCATAGGCTTTCCTCAAATAATTTTCCTTAAGGAATTCCTTTAGAGGAATTATTTCATGTTTATTTTTTGCATTCTTTTTCCTTCAAGACTATTTTATCAAAGGAATTCCCCTTTTCTTATTTCTTTATTTATTTGGCTCTTTTCTTTCACCATTTCTCATGGACAAAATGTTTGTAGGAATTTCCTTTAACTTTTCTAAAAGTGCCCTTCATCAAATTGTCAAGTGGTTCTCTTGAAGGGAAAGATACCCTTCAAGAATTTTGAAATGGTCCTCCCACCAAGAAAAGTTCCCTTCAATGCTTGAAAAATGGTCCTTCAAAATTTTGAAATGGTCCTTCCCAAAGGGCAAGAGACCCTTTGGAAAACTTTAAATGGTCCTCTCAAAGATTGAAAAGATCATCTTAGCTTTGTTGAAAGTGCCCTTCAAAACCTTTATTTCAGACAATTTATTATAAAGAATTTCTTCTGGATAAATTATCCAAAATAAATTTATCACTTGGAGCTAAAACAAAATACTTGGTCAAAAGAAAATAACCTAAGGGAAAGAAATAATTTCTCCAATTAGGCCTAGAAGATGATCAATGACTTATCCCAAAAAAGGGAAGCTAAATAAAATAACTTTACACAAGGCTTAGTCCTTTGGCTTACTTTAAAAAATCTCTACTAGCCCCCTAAATAATTTTCTCAAGATTTATATGTGGGCCAAAAAATTGGCCAACATATTTGGTGACTTGCTAACAACCATGCCTATTATACTTGCAGTATCTAGCTCACTTGCCTTGCCTAGTCCATTAGGCGTGAAGTTACTACTTTCTTTGACAAGGATAGATAAAAATGGATACAAGGCTGACCCTTGTTGTAACTCCCTCTTGAATTAAAAAGGATAGCATAAAACAAAAAAAAAAAAGTGTCCAAGACACTTTGAAGAAAGGAAAAATAGAACAAAAAGGAAATGTACACAAGGAACTTTGAAGAAAACATGAAATCTATCCTAATATGTGCAAGGTTACATGGTACAATTACTCCCTCCTAGATAAAATGGGAAATTATGAGTATCATTCACCTATAACAAATGAATATGAAAGATACCTTACTTTGGAAGTACCAAAATTGGTGAACTAGGCAGCTTTATGTTTAAACCTTTTAGTGTGCCCTCTAGTGGAGTAAATGGAATGAACATGTCCCCAATGTAGACATACTAGTTCATGTCCTCCAAACTTGGTTCATGTTAGAATATGGGGGATCTTGAAATCTCCTCATTTGATGGCTCAAATTTGTGCTCTAAATTAATCACAACATGTGATAGCTCCTTTGAGATGGTGCTTGGTTTATTGTCTAGGTCTAAGTAAAATAGCTCTAAGTCATCCCAAAAAGCAGATTCCTCTTGGTCATTCAAGACAATGCTATCTTTAAATCCATATGTTTTTAGCTTTAATTAAATGGATTCATATGGTAGTTAATTAATTCATATAAGGCCCATAATGTCATATCTTTATAGCTCTGGATCTAACCATTTCCCTTCATTCTTGAAGACACCAGTACTACCTTCAATAGATAACTCATCTTGGGATTGGTCAACTTCCTCAACCTCATTTACAACTTCATCCTTATAATCAAGATAAGGCATAGGCTAGTTTATAACCTCTACCTAATCCATAAAGTAATGGTATAGCTACTACCATACCTCATCTTGATCCTCTTGCTCATTTGTGCCCTCTCCAACACAGTCAGCTAACAGATTGACTACGTCAATCTCTACACCTTGATCATCTTCATCCACATTCATGCCAAATGGAATCTATTAGGACCAAATAAAACACTCTTTTCTCTTATATACATTTTGAACACACACTTATTAAACTATGAAGGCATCAGTACTACCTTCAGACTCTAATTCATTAGTGTCAAAGCCATACCATAGTAGTTGGTCCAAACCTAATTTCTCTTTCCTTTTCTGGAGTTGACTACCTATCATGATCTCTTCATCATAGGCACTTGTGTTGTCTTAGTTACGCTCAAACTTGGCCATAAGCTCATCCTTTATTCCTTTTAAAATAGGCTCTTCCTTGAAGAGGGAGATGGTGGGAGGGTGAAAACATTCACCTTGCAGCTTGAAAGAGTGCTTTTTTTACTAGGGAATATGTTTTTTGGTGGCTCTTGAGGGAGGGAAAAAGAGTCTTGGAATTCTTATAGGGAAATATCATTGAGTTGAGCTAACCTCTCTTTCTTACTTTCCTCAACCACTGACTCCTCCTTCTCTTGACTTGGCTCTTGGATCACCACATTCGGCATCTCTTCTTGAAACTTTGCTTCTTGAATAGCTCTCCATGAAGGAAAGCCTCTAAGATTTTGAAGGGAAATGAATGGAGGCTAAAAGGCTCCTTGTCTAACTTCAAGAATCACCACCTCCTTCTTCATCCCACTACTCTAAATGGATTTCCAAGATGGAAAAGATAGAGGCTCTTGAGGAGGGAGGGATGGAGGTTTAATGGCCTTATATTTACTTGGCTATGTAACTTGGCTCCAAAATGGGAAATTTGCCATCTTCTAATTCTACCATTCCTCTTCCTTCCTTGTCTTTAGATCCAAATCTCTAATATGCTTTGTTATGTTCTCTTCAAATATCTCCTCCTTAAGGTGGTTAGGAAGAAAATAAGGCTCTTAGAAAGGGATGAAGTCTTGGACCTAAACAACAAGCTGTTATATAACAAGCACTCTATTTTTTTGACAGCCCCCTTGGATAGATTTCCAAGAAGGAAAAGACTATGAAACATATAATAAACTTGGAAGATTTGAAGGATCACTTGAAATGGTCACTAGAGGAGGAAGGGGTGACACTAAAAGGTTAAGGTGATGTATATGTAGGCACCAAAGGTTGTTAGGGCCAACCTTGTTATTCCTTAAGTCCCTTCATCTTATCCTCAATACTCTAAATGTAACTGCATATATCCATCAAGTCATCAATGAGGTTGTTCCAATTTTATCTCTCAATAAGGGCCCATTCTAATTTTATTTTTTGAAATGAATCCCTCACATAATGAATTTGGTGAGAAGGGACATTTTAGCCATAACATTTTTGTGAGCACAACTCTAGTGCATACTTGTCAAAGCTCACTAAAGTTTGGCTAAGTGTTGGTATATATAGCTCATGATAGGGCTACTAGGTCATTTGAGGACCACTTTGAGGGGAGTACATAAACATTATTATCTTTATAAGTGTGTTATTGAGGTAGAAAATATGCATTTTGGTCAAAAAAATGCTGATTATACATACCAAATATGTTGGTTAGGCACTTGGACTACTCAAACTAGCTGATAAATACTTGGAGTCACCATTGATGTTTTTAGAATGCTTCTAAAGTCTGATAAGTAGAAGGACAACATCAAAAATCCTTCCAATACTTTAGACCTTAGTCCCAACAGGTGTACCATAAAATTTTATAGCATGGAATTTCACCACTCATGGGAGAGTTTTTCAGGTTCTCCCACTTCTAGTTATAAGCATGGGAACAACTTTAGGATGTGGGTGTCCTATGGTGAGTTTGAGCCTCTAGGATTTTTAAAGAGGCTAGTTCCTCTTATTGGATCACCTAAAACTAATTTTGAAATGAAAATTCATAGGGAAAAGGGTTAGAAGGGAGATAAGGGATTCTAAGAGGGTTAACGAGGTGATGCACCAAAAATAAATGGACACTCATCTATACTTGAAACCACACTAGATCAGTCATGAGGTGACTTGGGCTTGCACAACCTCAAGTTAAAGATAACACATGCTAGAAGAGGCTTAGTAAAAACACTAATTTGAACGTACAAAACTTAAAAATACTTTAAAGAGGTAAGCAATAGGCTAATCGACTAGGAATAAATGCACTCATAAACCCACCAAGCAACAAGGATACTAAACCACAAATTAAAGATAGGAAATAGGTAAGGAAATAAAGTTTTATTACATTCAAGAGGTAGTTATTACAATACTTTGACTTGGTTTAGCCTAGTTGAAGGAGCACACTTGTGGAAATATCTCAATGGGCATCCATCTCCCAACTAGATGACAAAAACTCTAAAAACTTAGAACCCTTTTAAATGGTTTAAAATTCCATTTATATAGAGAAGGGAAGAGAGAGAGAGATAGAGAGAAAGAGAGATAGGTCTATGTATAAAGATAAAAGGTCATTGATTCCTAATTTTGTCCTCCTTTCCATGGAAATGCATCATTCAATATCTTCTCTAGCCCTACCTGTGCATTGAAGTCTCCCTTTGGTGCATTTGAAGGAGCCATGTCATGAGAAGATAGATGTCACTTTTGGCATGGTTGAAATGATCTTTGAATTAAATAAAACATGGTGATCCTCCCCTTTTACATGTCTTTCTAAAAATTATGTAGGTATTCATGTGTGGAAACTCAAGTCGACCCATGATGCATTTAAGTTAAATGATTGTTTGTCAGAGACAATGGACATTACTTTCACCTATAAGTTCCTGCTTACACCTAAACCAAACATTTATTATAGACAAAAAAAAATATAAAGACATTGGTTTTCCCATATCCATTTAACTTGGGTCTATTTGAGCTTTACTTCCATGAACCATTAATTCTCTACTAGCTAGAAATGCTCTTGGATCATCTTTCATTTATTCCTTTGAAAGGTCAACCCCTACTCAAAATTATGCCCTGTGGCACCCTTTTATTCATCTGACCAATCCTAATGTCTTTGGGATCTTCTCCATATATAAGTCTTCAGACTTCTTGAGCTTAAATTCTTCAAACTTCCAAAAGTTATTTACTTCAGACTCTTGGAGGCTAGCTACTTCAGACTATTCTCACTCCAAGTCTTTAGACTTCTTTGTTAGGCCTCCTTTATGTGGGCTTTCCTCAGATAGTTTTCTCAAAGGAATTATTTTAGATTAATTATTTTAATTTTATTTTTTTCATTCTTTATCCTTCAGGATTATTTTCTTGAAGGAATTTCCCTTTGCTTATTTTCGTATTTCTTTAGCCCTTTTCTTTCACCATTTCACGTTGGAAAAATGTCTATGGGAATTACTTTTAAATTGTTTGAAAGTGCCCTTTGAAATTTTTTCAAGTGGTCCTCCTAAAGGGAAAAATACCCTTCAATAATTTTTAAATGGTCCTTCCATTGAGAAAAGTTCCATTTGGCACCTAAAAAATGGTCCTTCAGAATTTTGAAATGGTCCTTCTTGAATGGAAAGAGACCCTTTGACAAACTTGAAATGGTCATCCTGAAACTTGAAAAGGTCCTCTCAATTTTTTTGAAAGTTCCCTTCAGAACCTATGTTTTGTAAAATTTGATTGAAATAATTTATTTCTAACAAATTTTTCAAAAGAAATCTATCACTTTGAGATAGAAAAAACTCAAAAAAGACTTGGCTGAAAGAAAAGAACTTGAGGGAAAGAAATACTTGCTCCAACTAGGCCTGAAAGATGATAAAGGACTTATCCCAAAAAATGGGAAGAAGAATAAAATAAATTTTTACAAGTCTTAGTCCTTTGGCTTGCTTTAAAACATCTCTTTTGGCCCATTAAATAATTTTCTCAAGTTTTATATATGGGCCAAAAAATTGGCCAACAGGAAGAATCAAAGGAACCAAGATAAAAATGGTTGGTAGGGAAACTAAAAAAATAGGCTTTGGTAAACAGTGATGGCATGTTATAATGGCATATGGTATGACATTATTCAATAATGATGATGTTATAATGGGAATATGGTTGGCCTCAAATGATAAGGCAAAGTAAATGGTAGGGTATAAATTGATGCAATGTGAATGGAAATTAAAAATTATAAGGTAAATGGCTCTATCAAGGTAAAGGTAAATGGTTCTGGCTAGCTAAATGTTTATAATGTTCTCGATAATGTGGAGATGCATATGATAATCATCATATGAGACAACTATAATAATCAATTATGGAAATTTCTATCCCACACCTCTTCTAAATAGCCACTCTATTAGGAACCTGTTATAGATTTTGACACTAAGAATGTTGTTGTGATCTTCGATGTTCATTGATTTTGTTTCCTTAAAAAATTGAGACAAGATGTGTGTCCAAGGATTGTAAATACAAATAAATATTGGATGATAGGTCGTATTTGGCAATGTAAATGTGGACGATAATGGAATGTAAAATGGTTAGGAAATAAATGAAGATCAATATTTTTAAGCACACATAATGTTGTTGATTTTGGATTTAACATAAATTTAGATGTCATAGGGCCAAAGAATTTTGAATGTGATCTCAATAGGACCACCATAATTTTATGTTATTTGGGCCTGAGAGTAGATACCATCTAATTATGTTATATATTGGAAGTTAGATTAATGTTATCTTTGATAATGTCTTCATCAAGTAGCAAAGAACTATTATGCTCAGATTTTGGCACCTCAATGAGGTTTACATGAATGAAGCTATCTTGATTTTTCCATAGCACCTTTTAGAAGGTTTCACTAAGGAATGTTAAATTTTGAGTTTGATTATATTCTAGTTTCTTTAAAAAGGTTTCAATAGAATATATTGAGTTTGGACTTTTATTGTCCCCTAGCACATTTGGAAAGGTTTTAGTAAAATGTTTTTATTCTGCATGAATTTGGTCTTGGTCCTTTTAATATTTTGCAACTAATATGTCACCATCGATGTAGTTCAATAAGGTATGATTATATCAGTCTTAATCAACACTTGTGAGAGGTGGAATGTAAATATAATGGCTATGTTGGTTGGTGGTAATAGCTTGTGGAATGGTAATAGAATGGGAAGAGGCAACACAATCATCATAGAAGATACTAGGATAACTTGTGTTGAAGTTGAAATAATCATCCTAAAAAACTATGGAAGGATTACAAATATATTCAAATTAGTCTATAAGGAATGTGTAACCTATATTATAACAACCATGAACATATTCTTATTTTGAAGCTGATTCTAACTCAAGGGACTTTGAGTCCAATGTTGAGACTGACATTTATTCTTCTTCTAATGTTAAATCTAATGTTGGTTCAAGAATAGAACCTAAATCTAGTTATAATTATTCATTTAGTGTGAATTCTACTACAATGATGTCTTGTTTAATGTTTGGTATGGGACAAGTAACGACCTATGATGGCATAATGGGCTCCATAGAGACTGATTTGTCAAAGTGAGACTCTTCAATGAGGGGGAAAAGGTAAAGAGACAAATCCATAGAGACTATCTTGTCAAAGGGAGGCTCTTTACAAATAAGATAATGGTTGAGATAATTATTTTCCCAAAGGCAGTTATAATCATTAAGAAGTGACTCAGGAAAGACTAACTTGTTAGAGTGAGACTCCTCAAAAATGGGTATAGGATCAAGAGGTGATTCATAACAAGTTGACTTTTCATAAATAGGTGTTTCAACAAAATCATCTTGAATTGATTGGTTCTCTTAGCTTTGGTTTACAATTAGTTGTAAAATACCAATTTTGAATATATCTTGGTCTTCAAATGATTGGCTTAGTTGGAGAGGTAATGATTCACTTTGTTATGGCTCAAATATTGGTATGGATTTTATAAAGTCGGGAATGGTTGTAAATGTATGATATAATGATTTATATTTGGGTAATAATAGGCTTAACAAAGGTTGGTTATCAACCTAGGATGTTAATTATTACCCATCTAGTCATAGGTACACAACCTTGTTGGGATAATGAGTTACCATTCTTGGAAGGGCCAATAGGGAATTTCATATATTGGTTTTTATCATGATCCAAATGATGAGGTATTTATATGATAATTGTAGGGCATTATAAGTCTTAGTTACTATCATGAGCCAAAGGACAAGGGCTTGTAATAGTAATGGTAGGGTGTTTTAAAGCTTAGTTATTGTCATGATCTAAAGGATGAGGTATTGGAATGGTAATCATTAGATACTATGGAACTTTTTGGATTTCATAATCCAAAGTAAGGTTAATGGTATAGGTGGGGGATCAAGTACCATTAGGTATGAAAGGGAGAAGATCATACATTGACCAACCTAAAGAAGGCATCACCACATACTATGCTTGAAGATCTTGGCTTTGTTCCACAAATTGATTATTGTAAAGAGGATAAGGATCCATCTCAAAAAAAACATTATCCCATTAGGGGTCTTAAATAAAGTAATCATATGCAACCATGTTATCATACCTTGGATTGTACATGGATCCACTACAAGTGTAGCAAGAATATCCAAATCAAAAATAAACATTTCACAAAAGGCATAGAGTTCTAAAAACTCTTAAAAATAATTTATAAAGGTCAAATTGTTTGAAATTGGTCTAATCTAGTCTAAAAAATGTAGTTATACCTCTAAAATGGTATGTTTTAAGACTTGATATAAAAAAATTTAACATCAAATGTATTAAAAAATGGTCAAGTGGATGACTAAAAATCAGCATGCCAAACTCTAGGAACAAAGTTTTCCAAATAAATATAATCTAAAGAAAATAAAAGTTACAAGGTATTTTAGAGAAGGAACAAAAACTAGGATCAAAATAGGCATTTCTAGGTCTTTTGGAAAAGGCACAAAATTTAGGATTCAAACAAAATAAGTTATGAGATTTGATCTAAAAAATATAAAACACTTTGGCATAAACTAGGCATTCAAATTTAAACTTGAACTTGGTCAATTGGTATAAGGGATGAAACCATAGGAATATGGAAGATAGGTTCATTCTCCCAAATCTAGGCAAAACAATAATTTTAAAACTGAATAAGAAATTAGGCTAAGTTACACAACCCAAAAGAAAAAGACCGAAGTCTAAACCAAAATTACACAAGGCATAGGTAGAAATCAATCAATGTTTGGATTTGAACTTGTCAAGACTAATTTCAAACTCAACTTAGGAAAAATAGGCTTATTTTAACAAATAACAAGCTATAAAATAATGGAAAATATAAAAACACTAGGTAAAGATCTCACATGGATTTGGTTATAAAATTTGGAATTTTGGACATAAGGTAAAAAAGTCTTTTAAATGATCTGATTAGTGTAACAAAATTATTATGATATAAATATATGATCAATGGTTTGTTTCAAAACTTAAAGGCACAAGATTCAAAATGAATTAGGTAGAATAATAATACCCCTTTCAATCAAACGAAATACATAGACAAAGGTTTGATCAAATGGATAAGACAAATGTATGATGTCAAATAGGTGGTGCCTCCTCAAACAAAGTAGTAATGTATTAACAAGAATCATTTTGACATGGTAAAATATACAAAAATAGATATTTTGACTCAAGACCATGCAGGAAAGGATAAAATGACACAAACACCTAAGTGTAATGTCCTAAATCCTAAGACTAACAAGTTTGCAATAAACTATTGAACTCCATCAATATACCTATTCTTGAGAGGAATTTAATTATTAACCCAAAAAGTAAAAGTGAATGAAAAGTAGGGTTTTTAGGCCATCTATTCTCTCAAGGTTGTGTAATATGACATAGAACTTTGGGATACTCACCTTGCATCAATAGTATGTCTACAATGAGTGGGGTTGTTCTAAATTATTAATTTTCACTCATTTATAAATGGTTCAAAGTGTGGCTAAAAAAATATATGCTCACATCAAGTAGATCCATATCAACCAACTTGTTATAAAAATGTCTTGTCCTTTTCACAAGCACTACATCTATCAATTACTTAGTGTAGTGTGATGTCTGAGTTGATCATACGTTCTAAGGGTAATAGTCATTAATGGAGGTAGTTTACCTGCTCAAACTACTATCCTATAAATTCATCATCTCAATTTATATATCCCCACTATAGAGTGGGTTTGAAATTATTCCAAAGGACGAATTATTTGGTCAAAACTTCCCTAAAAATGCATGAGGAGGCAATGAACTCTCGCTCATAGGATAAAATACATGAAAAATAAATAGAAGTGAAACAACTTTAGGGTCGTTTTGGTGTCACACAAAATACACAAATTTGGGGAGGGTCTTAGTGATATTATTTTCACACTTCAGACTAAAGTAGAAAAGGAAAATAATGAGTGATTTGGTCACAAATTTTCCCTAAAGGGGATGGTGGAAGAGCATACATGCATCACTCAATTTACTAGAAACAAATAACTTCAACAAATAGGCATAAAACAAACAACTCTTAGGCTCATGTAACTAAATGTGAAAGATCATTTTCTTTCACCAAAATGAGATGTGTTGTGAATTTTGATCCCTTGGCATTTGTTGGTTAATAAATTTTTCAAAACATCAAGAATAACTAAGGCATGAAAAAACTAAGTTTGTTTGAAACTCTTAAGATAAATTATGAAATATTTTAACCATGTTCAAAATTGGCTTTCTCCACCTTAGGACCTAAAATTTGTTAGAGGGATTTCCTATTGAAAATCCCAAAAGTGAATTAGAAAATAATGTTTTGAAATGATCTCTTAGGTTTACTATTTTTTATCTCAGAGAGATTGACATCGGTCTATGCAGGGATCAACGTTAGTCCACAGAGATTGATGTCAATCAACCCAATAGGGACCAATATTAATCAAAAGAGATAAAAATTGGTTTCTTACAAAAACATAGGAAAAGACAATGTGGTTTGATAGAAAGGATGATTATCAAAATAAGCTTAAAAGTCAAATATCCCTCTAGATCTTTTAATAAAATGGTTAAACAAACAACATGAAGGTCCTAAAACACAAAATAAATATTAGAAAACTTAATAAATACTCACATTAGTCACATTTATATCATTCCCTACTTCTCACAAAAGGATCAATGCCAGTTTTAGAAGAATCGATGTTAGTCTTATAAAATCGATATCAGTCTTTGTATAACCTATGTGTTGCTAAAAAACACAATTATAAGAAAAATGAAGTTAAAACTTAAATTTTGAATATTTTTAAGCATCTATTAGAAAAACTAAAAGTTACATATTAATATCCTTGCTTATAGGGATCATTGAGGTCCCAACAGATGTGCCAACATGTGTAGCTAGGAATTTGACATAGAAGGAAGGTTAGTCTTCTGTTAGTCTCATAAAACCAATGAAATGAGCAAACTAAGATCTTAACACCTCTAACCTAGACACTAAAAGAGATTAGTAACAAAAAATAAATTAAATAACAATAAAAACATAAAAGACAACTCTTTTACCCTCCTTGGGAGCTTTAAATGCTTTATTGAATGACTTTCTTGGCTTGTGCTTCAACAAGTATTTGTCAATGGAGGTTGTATGGATCCTTCTCTCCTTGGTACCTTGCCTTTGATGTTGGTTGGCTTAATATTTGGTAATTATAACCTTATTTGAATGAGTCTTATGGAATAAATCCTACATGATAACTCTAAAAAAACCCAAGATTTTTAAGTGAAGAGTTATGACCTTGTATTTATAGCCTTAGGAATTAACTCTCGCCCAAGGTATGTCAAGGTTGAGTTTAGGTTTGGAATGGGTTCACACTAAACCTAGGTTAGTTAAAACTAACTCTATTATATTTAATAGTTGTCAAGTAATTATGATTTATAATTTATAGGCATATTTATCAAATTATCTATTTTAGGATATTTTTAAAGAGCTTGACAACTCATAAAGGCAATGATGAAAGGCTAAGATATTTTGAATTTTTGAATTTTCTTTTCTAGATATTCATTAAATTCAAATGGATAATTCAACTAAGAATTTAATCTTGTTAATTGATTTAGATTAGCCTTTTAGCTATTTCAAGATTTGATTTAAGTGTGTAAGTGCTCCAATTAATAGTTTCATGGGCCAAATTGATAGCTATGATGTCATAAGGTGATTTAGGATAAATAAATGAGAGGTTATTATTGTATATAATATAATTACCTAATTAGGGATGTCTAAACATGATTCTAAGTTTTGATGAATGATGTACAAGCAAATTTGGGATGTTTAGTGATTCCTAAGCTTAATTCATAATGGTTGGTAGGAATTGTTTTGAAGTATAATTTTAAGATAGTTGTGTTTAGTTTTAGGTATCTAAAACTATCATGAGGGGCCTAAAAGAGTGAATACATATGGTGTTTAACAATAAGATTTTGGTGATGGTAGTTAACCCTAGAATTAAGGACTTCATCCTTAATACAACCTTAAGTGAAAAGAGGGATGCTTTTGTGAACAAGTGTATAGAATATGACATAGAGGTGAATTTGAATAAGTTTATAATAGGTAGAGGAATTTGTGATCACCTTGAAGTATATTCTTAGGAATATAAAGAGATGGCTTTATCAATCCAAAATGACCAACAAGCAACTATAACTATGCCTCTATCTAGTTGGACCCAAGACATAGTAAAATTCCTCCAAATGAGAGAGTATATTATAAGCTTATATAAGATAAAGACAAGGTAATTTAGGCTAAAATCCATTCCTTAAATCTTATTTGATGGGGTAATCTTCAAGAAGGACCTTCATGGCATGCTTATGAGATGTGTAGATACTAATCAAGTGGATAAAATTTTAGTGTAGTTTCATGATGGGCCCATAGGAGGGTACTTTACATCCAAGACCACATTATCCAAGGTTATAAGAGAAAGATATTTTTGGGACTATTTATTTAGTGAATCCCATGCTTGGGTTAGGAAGTGTCCCAAATGTGTTATGTTCATTGGTAATAAAAAACTAGTTGCCTTGCCTCTAAAACACATTCAAGTTGTGTAGCCCTTCATGTAATGGGGCTTAGAATTCATAGGTATGATTCACCCCCAAATATATTTCTATAAATAAGTGGGTTTTGATAAATTTTGATTACTTTACTATATGGGTGGAAGCATCTGCACTCAAGGAGGCAAATAAGAACTCAATTTTGGAGTTCTATGACAACCTAGTAACTAGATTTAGGGTCCCCTCTACTATTATATCAAATAATTAATTGGTGTTAAATAGTTAAAATATGTGTGTGTGGGATATTAATCATTTTATCTACCTCAATTCTTCATCCAATTACTATCCATAAGGTAATGAACTAGTAGAATCCACCAATAATAGCTTGATTAGGATCATAAAAAGGACAATGGAGGACAACCAAAAGGAGTGGCACACCGAGTTGAGAAATACCCTATGGGAGCATAGGATTACTCATAAGAAGTCTAATGGTCACGCACATTATCTCCTTATTTATGGAAATTAATCAGAACTACTCATTTCACTTGAGTTGTTAGTCTTGGAACTTACAGACCAACTAAAACTCATGGAGAGTGATGAAACAAAAGTAAAGATAAATGAGTTGAGGGAATTAGAAGAGACTAAAAATAGCTTCATTCATGCCATGTGGTCAAATCATGATCAAATCAAAATTTCATTTGACAAGAGAGACTCATCAAAGACCTTCCAAGTAGGTGATATTATACTTAAGTGGAATGAATATCATACCAATCCAAGTAAGCATTCCAAATTTGATAGTATTTTGAGTGGGCCATCTATCATTACTAGTTATAAGTAAAATAGTGCCTTATAATTATCCAGATTGAGTGGTGAGGAACTCCCTATCTCTATAAATGGGATGTTCCTCAAGTATTTTTATTAAAAGAACCAAGTAATCATGTATATAGTAGCTAGTTTCTTTCCTCTAAGTGTTACTATAAATTCTTTTTAGTTGTTGGTTTGTGCTAGTTTCTTGATGCTATGTATCTTTGTTATTTTCTTGTCTCTTATTTTGTGTCTTTTTTGTTTTATTTTTTCCTTAAAAATTACAAGTTATTAGGTAGAGTCAAAGTGTAGTCAAGGGTCCTCATCTAATCATGAGTGATAATCAATGATATTATGGGTTCATGTTCCTCAAGTATTTTTATTAAAAGAACCAAGTAATCATTTATATAGTAGCTAGTTTCTTTCCTCTAAGTGTTACTATAAATTATTGTTAGTTGTTAGTTTATGCTAGTTTCTTGATGCTATATATCTTTGTTATTTTCTTGTCTGTTATTCTATGTCTTTTTGGTTTTATTTGTTCCTTAAAATTTACAAGCTATTAGGTAGAGTCAAAGTGTATTTAAGGGTCCTCATTTAATCATGAGTGATAATCAAATATATTATGGGTTCTCTTGACTAGCAAGTAGGTCAAGCCAGTTGAGTCACCAAAAATGTTGACTAGTTCTTGCCCTTAATCCTATAAAGAATTTAACCCATGCATAAAAACCAAAAATAATCACTTTTATGCATATTTATTATGTCTTTGAGTGGTTAGGATAGTCCAAATCAAGGTCACTAATTGTCATACCATGTTTAGTAGGTCCAAGGCCTTGTCATGTCATGAAAGACATAGTGGTTATCCCTACTCCTTGTTTCAACTTGTGTCAAGTGTATTCATAGTATTTTATCATGTGTGAAAGCCCATAATCAGATTTGAAGTGGTAAAAACTGTCCCAAATGTGCCATGGTGAAGATAACTAAATGTTACAACTGATAAATCATCATGAACCTATCTAGTGTGTTGAAATATGCAATATATGGTTTATTATTAAGGTTTATATATGTTATATAGGAGTATGGGAGCATAATTTAAGTCTCTATAATGTTATAATCCCCTTTGATAAGTATTGAAATGACATTCATTAGAATCCTTCACTAGAAAACATGATGTATTATTTTAAAAAGAGAGGTTTTGGTCGTGAATGATGAATTTTGACCCCAAAAGGCCACTAAAGCCATAAAGAATTCCTTTAAGGAAACTCATGAACACCACATTTCCATGAATAAACATTTCATTTACTAATGATTCCCTTCTCACAAGAAAACACACCTAATTACCACTAAATGGGCCCCACACATGTGGTAATGTGTCTCCTCAAATCCCAAGCCATACCATAAAAAATTAGACATTATTTGACCCATATTTTACCACTTCCTTCCTACCAATAATGGTTTGTGGTCTGAAACCTAAGAAAACATAAGAGATGTGCAAGTTGTAAGAGTTTTTTGAGTGGTATAGATCCACAATTTGCTTAGGTGGAGTCAAGATTTTTCAAGGGGGTTCAACACAAACCTATGATGAATAAATCTAAGTGTTTTAGGTCCCAAAGATCCTAAAACTAGTGCAATTCCTCCATTAATCTCTTTAGCAGACATGGAGATAACTTCAAGTTTATGCTCATTCCATATAGAGGAGAGAGAAAGAATTTCTAGGATATTAGAAAAATAAATTATACTTGAGGACCTTCCAATCATGGGAATTAGTTTCAAGTTTAGTCTTCTAAGCTCTATGAACAAATTTTAAGTAGTTGGGTAACCTGGTCACCATCTTCATTTACATAGGAAAAAACAAGGGGAACGGTCCCATTGAGTTTTGGGTTTCTTTAATAAAATTGGTGATTGTTCATAGTTCCCACATTATTATAGATACATTTCATGACATCCTCAACCTTTGGTTCACAAGTATGGGAATATAGGAGTGATATATGTCTAAGCTACACTATTTATAGGCTGCAATCAAGTTTTCATTGATTGGAAATAATGTTTAATGTATACATCTAAAAGTGAATAGTGTTTTAATGTTAAATATTGGTTTCTTAAAGTTATTCATGCCCTTTGGTTTAATTTTAAATTTAATTTATACCTCTAACTCTCTCAAATAGTGCTTCAAAGTGAAGATTTCTAGTAGGTCTAAACTTCGTTGCATAGGAAGGCAATATGGTATATAATTGTGGATTGAAGGTTAACAAAACATAGTAAATAATAGAAAGTATTATCGAATTCATATCAAAGTGTACTCTCAAGGTTATCAAATTTCATTTGTCCCCTTAGACCTAAGAACTATCAATCTACCCTCAAACACCTCTACATGATTGTTTAGTAAAATTTAAGTATGTTTAGCAAAGTTTGAGGTTTTCAAAGGATCCTAGGTTCCCTTTTCTCATTACATATGCCTCATTAAGGACCTCAATTTTTTTTTAAATATGTAAGTGTAGATGTCTAGGATCATTGAAAACCATTCTAGGTATGAGTTCATGGTTCTATCTAAACCCTCAAATATCTTATTCCATTTGACCACCTTAGCACTATAAATTACTTCATTGTTAGCCTTATTTCTATGTTCCAAGCTCCATGTAACCTTACCAAGTCATCACCTATAGGTCACTACCCTTTACCTAAATTTAAGACATAGAGGTAGGTCTTAATCACCTTATAAATCTACCAAGAGTTATAAATGCTATAAGGAATGATCCTATGTAGCTATATACCCTATTGAGAGAGTAAATCACCACCTACAAGAAATGACTTAGGTCCACTATGTAAAATTCCTTAGAAGTCACTATACATAGATGAGACTTGAGCATGGGAAATGGGGTTCATGATCAAGTAGGTGTCTTCCTTAAAATTATGGTCTTAGATCCAAGAAATACCCCTTAGGGTCTAAAACATGACTTAAAGACATATGTTTACTCATATACCTACATATAAGCCCTCTTAACAATTATTATGCATAAACCACTACCTAGAAGGTTATTGATGTTATGTGTTCCATTTTGAAATAATTCCAATTATACCATGGAAATGATTAAAATTAGAGTAATTTAGAAATAAAACATGATAATCATGAAAGATTGATAAGATGGTCTGAATAGGTACTTAAAAAAAATGGTGCAAGCATATACAATCAATTGACCTTGCTTAGTCAACCTAGAGTGTATGAATGGGTCAAGTGACAAGGTAAGAGAATATAAGAAAGGAAAGTCTTAGGTAAAATAATACATAAATAACCCAAAGGATTCACATTATGGTGACATCATTCTAAAGGTTACAACCTAGTGTGAATTGCATATTCAATTTACACAAGCCTATGTGTGATTGTGTAAATAAACCTGGTTGGTAGAGTTATATAAGATGAGCCTTAGGGGTGTGATCATGATTTTAAACATGATGAGTGAACCCTAATCACACCTCTATAAGGATCTAAAATGGGACTACTCAATATGTCATGCCAATTACTTTAGGTTTATGCACTAAGTAGTGATGTTTAAGGCTAGTTACAAGAGAGAGAGGAGTTGATGAGGGGTCTGAGTAGATAGGAACATGTTAAAGATATGGATGTTGGATTGGGAAAGATGTTCTAAAAAAATTATAATTACTTATACACCTATAGGTAGGTGGACATTCCAATACTTAGATTGATCACTCTAAGGCCTAAAGCCTCATATAGCTCTCAAGACCCCATATCCACTCCAAATGCAAATAAATTCCTCCAAAGAAACTCAATGAAATGTGGAGATATATTTAGGTGTTTTAGACCTTGGATAAGTAATTTGAGGTAGAAGATTGTAATGAGTTAGCTCATGTTGGTTTTAGTCCTTTCCCAAACTCTAACACCCTAAGTAGTCATGTCAAGTTGCACCTTCCAACACTTATATCTCTCACCATAGAGGGACCCAAAATCAGGTATCCTAAGGGAAGTTGGGCACCCATATGGACTCAAAATTCATAAATGAGTGAGAGGTTATGAGACATCCATCTTTATGAATGAATATTAAGAAGATAACATGCATAGAATGCCTAGTAGAGATCTCGAGACACATCATCTTTTGTTCATATCTCCACACATGCTTTACATGGACCCTAAGCTATTTAGGAGATATGAACGGGTTAGTGGGATAAATGTTCATAATATTAAGTTTTGGTTTAGAGATAAGTATTTTATGAACCATCATTAACATGGTGGAACTCTAAAACCCTTCTTAAACCTTGGTTTAGATCAATGACAAAATTATATTTCCAAATGCATTCAAATGGAGTAATTGAGCTATGAAATAATCCTAATGGTCTCCCTTAGTCTTATAAACACTCAAATGACATATTAGTTGGCACGTGT
>JARHVA010003356.1:1407500-1530000 GCA_037957365.1 Torreya grandis
CTCTCCCAAATAGGAAACATAGTGAAGTACCTTGACCAGTCAAGTGAAGGGCATGACTTGAAGGGTTTTAGAAAATATTTTTTAATGGAGTGATTAGAATAAATTTAAAAATTTAATTGAAATCTATTGAGACCTTAATATCAAGGAAGGTGAGCATAAAAACTTTTTCAAGAGCATCACACATTATACATGGGAGAACCCTGCACACAAACCCTTTCCTGAGGGTTTGTCTTAGATTTTGGAGGAGTTAGAAGGTATAAGACCTGATAAAGGGACAAAATATGGTGTATATAGTATCCATAACTTACAAGATCCACTCAAATATCTATTTGGTCTGATAAAATAGAGTAAGCACCCTCTATTTTGTCTTAGATAGAGGGTACTTCCCTAGAAGCATAAACCCTATAGTCTTGAAGGATGGAGGTAAGGGAATGAAATAAGGGTTAATTAAACCTTGAAAATATGTGTTTAAATTTGAATGAAACCTATGAAAATGTTAAAAACCTTGCATAAAATGAGTAATCTCAACAAGGTGGTCTAGACCTTTAGGGTTATAATCAGGCCTATTAGGCAGGGTTTTGGCCTAAAGTCTAAATGGAAGGATAATGTCACTTCAAATATTAGGTAATATTTTAAATATATTATAAAATTTTTATGAGTTTATAAATTATATGTAAAATATTTCACCCTATATATAAGTCTCCAAAAAAGCCACTTTTGTCTCAAGGACAACTCGGACCTTTGTAAAATGAGGAATCAAGCTCGATAGGGGACTTTAAATGCTCATATATTATTGGAAGGTGTGCATGGATTTCAAAGGATTTTTTGAAATTTTATAGGGTTACTAAACACTATTTTTATATATTTTTAATGAAAATCTAATGTCACATCTTTATCAACAAATATTAAGAGTAAAAATGACCTAAAACCTTAAAAACCTTAAATAAGGACCTAGTGAAGGAAATGAAGGAGAAGAGTTATCCTAATGGACTATAATGATCATGAAAGTGTTTTAAACTTTAACTATACTCCCTAGTTAAATTTTCTATCACATTGAGTTTTTTCCTATCTATATGGATAGTTTAAAAAATTTCATTCTTTACATGTTTTGAGTGTTTTACAAGTTCTAAGGACTTTCAATAAGTGCATCAAACTTTAGGATAAATATAAAAAAATATTATAACTCATAATATATATATATATATAATGATTAATCAAGGTTTCTAAGTGTGTTTACCACCATCTTCATCTCAACCATTCAAAACTGGTAAAGTGAGCAAGATAGTTTAATATGTGAAAAATTTAAGTGGAAGCCTATTTAAGGTGTACCTAAGTAGTATACAATCATGGAGGGTATTTAAAAGTGTAATTAATTCCATTTTATGTATTTTCATGGAAAAATAAAGCTAATTTTGAGGCCAAATGTCAAGGGTAAGTGGAACAGGAGTTTATTTGACTGCAAATAGTGATAACTCACTTTTAGGAGAATCTAGATGATTAGGGATGTAGCCAATGCATGGGAGAACATGTCTAAAAACCCTCCCCATTAGTTAAATCGTTATATCAATCCATGCAGACACTTAAATCTAGTCACCAATGACCATCAATCAAGCTTTTGACAAATTTCTACTAAATTGTACAATTTGGCCTAAAAACACTAAAACACATTAAATGCCCCTTCTTCCCAAATATTTATGAGGGATATTTATGAATTTAATTACATAATTTGAATTAATCCATGGACACAAATCTCAATCTTGAGATGGACGGTCATGGTTGATCCTAAACCATTTCAAAAAACTATAAAGAGGAGGCCTTGCTTATTGATTTTTAAGATATTTTTGCCTAAAATTATAATGCCCAAATTCAATAAAAAATTCATTGCAATTAGTGTTATAATATCATATTATTGAGCCAAGCCAAATCCAAACATGGTGTCAATGAGAAATGGAGGTAACCACACTTCATTGATGTAGACTTTATGAGCACAAACTAAGCAAGCCACTTCAACAAACTATTTAGAGTATCCAAGGAAGGTGAAAGAACGTTTATTTTGAATTTTAGTTGTGTTTTACATTATAGTATTGTTAACTAAACTATGCCATTGAGATAGGATTAAGGTGTTAACTATTGGTAAGTTATTTTGGTTTTGATTTCATATACTAACACAATACTAATCTCCCCTTATTACAATCCTATGTTCACAAATGGCATGCTTGGTGGGACCTAGCCTCACATATTTTGTCAAATTATACCTACAAGTAAAATACTAACCATTTTCATGTAGGATCTTGGAGTGTGGAGGTAAACAAGATAAAAATTTGAGCAAAAATTTATTTTTCCATGCCATGGTATTGTTCTTGGGACTATCAACCCAACTCGCCTATGTAGCCCAACTCACCTACCAAACCAACTTACCTATGCATCCTAACTCAACCATCAACCCAAATCTCTTGTGCAGCCCAACTCAACTATCATCCCAACTCACCTATCAACCCAACTTGATTGTTAACTTGAGAGCTCATTTTTCAAAAGTCCTTATCTCATCCTCTAAACTACTTCAAATTAGGCAATCCTAATCTTATTTTTTTAGGTTGAAAGAATGGTTTGGAAGTTAATATGGGTGTTCTAACTAATCATACATTTAAATTTGAAGTTTTAAAATGAAATTGGTATAAATCATACACACTTCAAATTTGGTGCCTAAAATGAATCTTTAGCATGCTAAGTCTTGAACACTTTAAACTTTGGGTTTAACATGAATGTAGGTGTTTATTATTTCATTTAGTATTTTTTTTTTGTAATATTTAAATGTTTTTACAACTTAAGACTAAGGGATCAAAATAAAATCACCAAAATTTTGTTTTAGTGCTTAAAAATGGACTCATTTGTCAAGTTTGTATTCAATAGATGATTAATTAATTGATTGGTAAAAAGAAGGTTCGTGTGTGTATGCTCTTCCATCTATCCCCTTTAGGGAAATTTTGGAATCAAAAGTGTCATCCTTATTTTAAACATTCCTATTGTAAGGCATATAAATAATTTCATCTAAAGCACTCCCCAAAAACTCATAATAGTTTGGATGATATTGAAATGACCCTAAAGTCTTTTTGTTAGTCATTTATTTTATTGCATATTGGCTTGTGAGGGGGAATTAATTACCTCTTATAAGTTATATAGGTAATATTTGACCTGAGTTTTCATTAGAGGTTTTAGTGGTTAAACCACCTTATATTATTGGAGTTACACACAATATGTATCTACACTTTAGACATCACACTACACTGAGCAAGTGATGGATGTAGTGGTTGAAAAAAGGGCAAGACATTTTTGAAACAATATAAGATTTATAGACACCTAATTTAATTTTATTTTATTTTTCAACATGACTTGAAAGGGATTGGAAAATTTATCCATCTAAACATTCAAAAACTTGTAGATCTTAGACAAATTTCCACTTACCACAGAAGTGTTGTTGGTGCAAGGTGTGCCTCAAGGTCCATATCATAGTACTATAATTTGAGATAAGGAGGGTGTAAAAACCCTTATATATAATGAACATTTTACTTTTTGAATGAATAATAAAAAAATCCTCTCAAATGACGTATATTGGTGGATTCTAACAATACCAAGCAAACTTGTCATTTTAAGACCTAAAAGTGATTAATTAGTTTCTTTTTTCCTAGATTAAAGTCTTGTTTAGAGTAATAACTTGGTGTGAACAAAAAATAAAAACCAAAACACATATTTATCATTTTCCTTTGAACAAATAAGTGTTATTTTTCTCAAATAGATCATCAATTTTATTTTTTCAAAGTTCATCAAAACTTTGAGTCATATCATCCACTTTGGTGTAGTTATGTTGCCCAAAAGAGTCTAGAATTTTACCAAAAATTATTTAAATTCCTTCATTTATAATCTAAATTTGAAATTTACCTTTCATAATTTCATAGGGTTGATGTGTTAAGTAGGTTTTCCATTTTCACTAAACTTGAGGGATCTTAGGTTCAATTTCCAATTTGAGTTGAAGTTTGTTTAAGAATCATAATCATTATCACCACTTGGTATACTTAAGTCAATTTATGCAAAACATTTTCACTTTGAGTCTATGCACCAAATTTTTTTGTGTTACCATCATATTTCCATTAAGATCATTTGAATACATACTTTTTTCCTTAGAGATATTGTCAAACTCTGAAGGTATGTATGTCATTTGAGTTAAGATGGGTAGTGTTACACTACCAAATTTGTGTAAAAACATATTTGACTAAGAGAGTTTTTTTTGAAACAAACATCTTATCATGTCTTTTTATCATTCTATCATTTTTAAATTGCCCATAACATTTCAAACATTGTTTCATAGACTTTTTTTGCATAGAGTTCAAGTTTGTACACATTTTTCAAGCTAGTTTGAGTATAACTTTGTGAATATTTATCTAGTATAATTACACCATTAAAATTTATCTCGAATATTTGTCAAAATAACCAAGATTTATACCATTATTTTCAAGAAACAAACTATCTCTAAAGTTCCTTTTGTTTCATACCTTATACCTATTTGATCAATTTCATGTCCAAGAGTCAAATGCCTAGTTTTTGTTAGAAGTGTTTCAAATCTGTTAGATTAAAATTTCATCTATTTTAAAATTTTATATTTTGATGCCATTTGGCCAAGAGTCCTAGCACATGCCTTGTTTGAGTCTAGTTTTTGATGTTGCATTTGGCCAAAAGACCTAGCAATGGTTTATTTCCTATATTGGACTGAGTTGAAACACTTCAACCTTAGAGTTTAACATTATGATTTTCAGTCCATTTAATTAATATTTTTGTATAAGACATGTAACATTAGATACTTAATATTATCTCTTTTTATCACAAATCATTACATAAACCTTTCCATCCTTATGAAGAATCTAGACCAAGTTTGAATGTCATATTTTAGATATTGTGTTTTTAGAGTTTGTATAACTCTCTTCCCTTTATATTGCATAACATTCACTATGTATCCCAACACGTATTCCTACACTCATAGTGGACTCATATACAATCTAGGGATTAGTAATTTGGTTACACAAGAAATGGTGCAAAACCCCTACATAGATAATATCAATTATGATACAGATCCTTATCCCTCTTATAATACTCAAATAGGGGCACAAAACAAAGATCTATTGGATAACTATTTGGTTAATATGCCACCATATTCAAAATAGGACCAAGAGCAAACCACAAGATACCTAGTTATGATACTCATAGTTGAAGAAAAAATTCCTCAACAATCGTACTCTATTAATACACCTTCTACATATGATCCATTTTTGCTTGAGCATAAGTTTTTGGAGAACAAAGATGAAATTTTGGTTAGAGACATAGAAGTAGGGGCTAAGTTTCCAAAAAACCTCCCTCATGAAAGTATACCAATCCTAGTAAAAATGCCTCACAACATATTGTATATTCAAAAGGCTTCTTCTATCAATCCTTTAACTCTAGTCCAAATGATGTATCAAGACCCTAATATGCCTAACAAAGGAAAGAAACTCATGGAAGACCACTTTAACCAAATGTAGGCATCATATCAAACCTACTTGAATCTAGGATGCAATTTCAATTAGATGACCATGTTGAGTAAACCTCTTATTGACTTAGTTCCTTCAATAGGAGTTTTGATAGAGTTAACTAGTCAATACAATTAGAGTTTAGACCCATTCACATAAAACACTTCAGTAGAAAACTTGTTTCATACACCAATTATCAAAGAAGTGTCTTCTATTTCTTAATAGAATAATGATCAAAACATAGTGGATAATGCATAAGCAATGTCCAATCCAAATCAAATTGGTACTATTACACAAACAAATAGTCAACAACATGTGCCTTTAGTTAATACCATGAGTGGATATACAAAATTAAGAATCGGAGCATATGCACCCCAACCTCAACCAGCTACTTTCAATCCTCAACAAACTACTTCATCAAGTTCACAACCAACAAGATCAAGTAGTCAACCAAAAACCAATGCCATGCCTCAATAATAAAATGTGATGAATCCTATTACTCCTTAATAGGTGATGAGTAGCATTCCACTATAATAGGCATAAATTAATATACTAATGTAGTAGAGTACAAACATATTACCACCTTAACTAGGGGCAAATAATGTTCCACCTCATCAGGTAGTAGCCAACATACCTTCTTCTTCACATACAAACATGCCACTTCAAAAAAAAATGATGTTTAATCAATAATGTATTCATATTGGTTAGTGAAAAGTACCAACTCTATAACACACATCCACTTCCCAATATGGATTCATGCACAAGTGGGTTTTAATGTCTTTCAAATACTTACTAGGCAATATTTACTTTTTGTAAAGAACATACCATAAGTTCAGAGAGAAGGTCTTGGTTCACAAGTTCATATTCAAGAGAAAGGTTTGAGTATTTGGAAACAAATAATTATTCAACCACAATAAGCATAGCATAGTTATATCCCTCCATACCAACCTCAAAATCCTCCAAGTCAAACTTTCATCACTAACCTAGAATAGAATATTGCACAACCAAACATGCAATTTTAAAAAGCACATCCTAATACATGTATGTATATTCTTGGATAATTTCCTAACCAATCCAACATATACCAACAAATACCTCCATCATACCCTAGTCAAAGTGTTTCACTTGTGACCATTCAACCATCTACCTAGGCCCATATTCCTAGAAATTTCTTAGAGTAAGAGTTAAAATAAATGAAAGATGCAATTACGACCATCTAAGTAGGGAAATAGGTTAAAAAGTTTAAGTTGGATAGGTGTGTTCTTATCCTTTCAATATGGAGTACTTAAAAATTTGAATTATTCTAAGATATAAGTCACCAAAATTTGATAAATATAAAGGGAAAGGTGACACTAAAGCCCATTTAACTGAGTTCTTTGTTGCATGTTAGCCAGTGGCATATAGCAATATATACCTTTTATTGTTGTTTCTAAGGATCTTAGCTAGACAAGCCTTGGAGTGGTTCTTAAAGTTGCCTAAGAATTTAGTAACTAATTTTAATGATATTTTAGATAAGTTTTTGTAGCACTTTACCTATGCGCTAAACAAAAATCTGGTGAGAGTTTTACAAGCTATCTATAGTGATGGAGAGTACTTACAAGCTAATTCACTCACAGTTTACCAAATAAAAAATTAGCCATTATATTCACTAAAAATTTACATAGTGAGATAGCCTATCATATATAACTATACTATGGACATACCTTTAAATAAATCATTGACAAAGGTTTGTTGATTGAGTGAGTGCTTCATTAATAAATGAGTCATCAAGTTTAATTCAACTAATCAGAACCAAGGTACCAATTAGGGAAGTAGCTAAAACCAACATCTAATCCAAGTGAAAGCATCAAAACTAGTACATACCAATAACCAAGATAGACCAAAGTAATTCAACTGTAATAAGAATGTTAGAGGAAATGGAGTAACCAAGTGATGTCATGTCCAAATAGTGCAAACATCATCTACACCACCTTTTCAGATTACTCCTACCTAAAAACCTCTCCAACCAACACCACAAGCATAATAAGCAAGACCTACATAGAAAATTCCACAACCTTTAAGACCCTCCTCTAAGGAGAACTATGCCTATGCATCATTTTTTAGTGACCTTTGTGAACTAAGAATTTGATGATGAAGAGGATATTAGTATTATGTTAGTGGATAAATCAAATCCAAAGCACACTAAACTAAAACATTCATGCCTAGTTACTAGGGTGAGATTAATAACAAAAACAAATGAAAAACACAACTAAAAAGTAAGGAAAAATAAGAATCTTTCACCTTCCTTGGATGTTCCAAATACTTTGTTGTATTGGCTTGCTTGGTTTTTGCTCATGAATTCTACATAAATGGAAGCTTGACTACCTCCATCTCTCCTTGGCACCTTGTTTAGATTTGGATTAAATATTTTGGCATCATAACTTTGGCATGTGAGATAATTTTGGAATCAATTTAGCATGGTAACTTTGTAGAAGTTAAGCTTAAAATTTATGTGGCAAGGCCTTCTATTTATAGATTTTAGAAAATGGATAGAATTAACCTAAACCGTCCATCTCAAGATTGAGATCTGTGGCTAAGGATTAATCCAATTATGTAATTAAAAATACATAAATAGGCTCATCAATATTTAAGATAGAGGGGCATTTAATAGGCATGTGAGGCATTGATGAGGCATGGGAGGGGTTAACCTTGATATTTTATGCATGTATGGCCTAGGGATGTCTTCCCAAGAAATAATGTCACCTGATGATGCAAATATTAAATATTCATTTATAAAAATAAGTATTCAACAAGTTTCCATGGAATTATTAGTTAGGCTCTAATTTGGTTTAATTAGCTCTTAAACATGATTAAGCACTTTGTACATAAATTACTCAAATTGATTAGAATGCATTATTATTGGTCCAAATTTAACTGGATTGAAATTAGAATTCATTGTAATATGCATTAGATATATTATCCCATTTAGGATGTTACCAACACCAAATAACAAAAAGGCATGTGTCTTTTTCAAGAGATTTGATAGAAAATAATAATCTAGAGCACCTAGATGCAAAATTGGTATTTTGACTCAGAATGATCTAATCAAAGTTAGTTGGCCCATAAATTACACTACCCCATTTAGGGATACCCTAGCCAAAATTAGTGCTTGACTATATCAAGTTCAAATATTTTAATGTGCTTTAGTTTTTTAGGCCAAATTATGTATTATAGTAAGAATTGGTCAAAATATTGATTGGAGATTATCAGTGGCCAGATTTAAGTGTCTATAGTTTACCCCTATTTAGGAAGGCATTACAAGTTATAAGCACAGTAATGTCTTCTCAAAGAATGAAAAGGTCTTGCATGCCTACAACTATAATAATGATAAACTAATTATATGATGCCCCCTCGAGGGAATGGTTAGCACAAGTAGGTTGGAAAATGGTCCCTTAAAAATAAAGAAATAAAATGAGGGGACCAAAGAAAGGAAAGATGATGAGGTGAAAACACAATGATTTTGAAAAATTAGTTTAAATCATTGAGAATGCAAGTGAGATGGTGTACAATGGTTTTCCCAAAGGTGGTTATAAGCGTTATACCCTGATAGTGGCAACATGGTATGATAACACAATGATTTTCCCAAAGGTGGTTATAATCATTGAGAAGATGGAGCTATCCCAATTAGGATAGACAAACAAGATAAAAACATGACCCTATATGGGCAAAAAAAATTAAAGTGGTGATAATAAAATGATTTACCGAAAGGTAGTTATAATCATTGAGAAATATAGGTGTGATGGTATGAAATGATTTGCCTATAGGTAGTTATAATCATTGGACCCTGATTATGGTAAACATGATTGATCGGCTGATGGATGATCCTAACTTAACATAGAGGGTAATGAAGAAGTAGAACAACCTACTAGTAGGGAGATGCTCATCCAAACTAACAAAGGTTGAAATTTTTTCATGGTTAATTACTTTGTTTGTGATATGATTGGGATTTAATTAGGATGTTAGTGCCAAAGAAATGTCGATACCACCATTACCAAATATAATTCTTGAAGTTGAGGTTTTTTTTAGCACATGTTAGTAGGAATTATGGTATAACATCATTGGGACTTAGCCAAAATATACATAATGGCTGACTCTCATAATCCAATACTCAATTAGAAAACAATGCACCAATGATAAAAACTATGATGTTAATGTTAGTGGATGAATATGGATGGATTCAAGTATAGGTGTGCACAAAGAATCACTTAATGAACACACATAAACTAAATCAAGGCAATAGTACTTAATGAAAATGATAGGATAAGAACACAATGATATTGAATAAGTAGTCAAAATCATTGATAATGTAAGTGTTATTATGTACAATGGTTGTCCCAAAGGTGATTATAAGCATTATGCCCCAATAGTGACAATGTGGCATAAAAACACAATGATTTTCCCAAAGGTGGTTATAATAATTGAGAAGATGAAGTTGTCCTAGTTAGGATAGGCAAACAAGATAACAACATGCACCTATATGGTTAGAAAAAGTAAAGTGGTGAAAATACAATGATTTACCCAAAGGCGGTTATAATCATTGAGAAGATGAAGTTATCCTAGTTAGGATAGACAAACAAGATAATAACATGCCCCTATATGGTCATAAAAAGTAATGTGGTGATAATATAATGATTTACCCAAAGGTGGTTATAATCATTGAAAAATATAGGTGGCATGGTGTGCAATTATTTGACCATAGGTGGTTATAATCACTAGACCCCAATTATGGCAAACATGATTGATTTGGCTAATGATGATGATAATATAATATAGAGGATAAAGATTAATTGGGACAACCTACTAGTAGGGAGATGCTCATATAAACTAAATAGAAGTTGAAATTCTTTCATTGTTTAATTACTCTTTGTAGGATATGACTAGGATTGAATCAAGATGTTGATGCTAAAGATATGTCGATGTCGCCATTGTTGAATAGAATTTTTGTAGCTAAGATTTATTATATCATGTATCAATAGGCATCATGGTATAACATCATGAAGACTTGGCCAAAATATGTATAAGTATTAACTCCTATTATCGAATACTCAATAAAAAATAATGCACCAATGATAGAAACCATGATGCTAATGTAGATGCATGAATATGGATGGATTTAAGTGTAAGTGCAAGCAAGGAATAATATAATGAACACACATAGATTTAATCAAGGTAATAGTACTAAAAGTAAACAAACATGCATAAGAATAAAATAACAAAGAAGTAAATAATTTAAATTTAAGCCATACAAACATTGCCCCTAGAAAATAGGTGATAACTTAACAAACTAATAAAATGGGGGAATAGAAGAAAAGGAAGGGGGTGGTTGAGTTTTCTCCATATGCACTAGGCAAGTAGATTTTGCCTACATAGTTTCATGGATGTAATATCTAACAAAAACTTCATGCCAAATGTAGTTCTCCCAAGAAATGAGAAGAAAATGATAACTAGTGAAAACAAATAGAATGGATGTGATAGAATAATAATAATGGTCTTATAAGATGGCAAGTGCATGGGAGAAAAGGCCAAAAAGGATGGGGAAATTAAGTAAAAAGTGGTTTTATTGAAACTTACTAAGGGTTCCCAGAATCCTTAAGGCAATGAAATGGTCAGTGCTTTTGTTCTTTTCTATCAATTTTACAAATGTTTTTGGAATTTTTGAAGTATCTCAACTTGATCAATAATGATGAGACACTGAATGGTTCAAGATCAAAAAATTGTGAGAGCATGCCTTATAGTGAGAGTTTTCAAACTTAGGTTACTAAAAAAATGGTGAGAGCATTCAAACTTAGGTTGCTCATAAAATGACAAGAGCATTCAAATGTAGGTTGTTCATAAAATGGTGAGAGCGTGGCATAGGAGTGACTGAGATAACCTAAATAAGTATCAAGTTTTACCTAAATAGTCTTAAAGTAGGACCTCAAGTCACTGTAGTCTACCCTTATAATAGAGGAACCTAACTAGCATAGTTGTCAATTCAAACAAAATATGCACAATTGGTAAAAAGGCATAATATGTCATAATAAATGGTAATTTGGTACATCATGGCTCAATAAATAAATATTCCCCCTAGTTTTCCCATAGGTGGTTATAACTAGGGTAAAATGACATAAATCAATGGTACTAATTTTCCCAAAGGTAGTTATAATTAGTAGAAAGACTGGTGATAAGAAAGGAACCATAAATGAAGGATGCAATTGCCAAATCTTTTGTCATACTACTCCAAAATATGATATCTATTTAAAGTAAATTAAATAATTGATGAAATTGATCAGATTTTTTGGTACTAAAAATATGCAATGAATGGCAAAAACCAATGTCAAATGGGTTAGGTAAATAATATTTCAAACATGCTTGGTTGATAGAATAGAATGGTAACATGGATGGAATACGATTAGAGGAATGACAAGCATGATATTTATACAAATAAGAAAAGAGACAAAATGGTACAACTAAAATGGTACTTATAGACAATACACCCTAGAGCTCAAGCATAGTACTACTTAAGGTGATTAATATTCATTAGCTTAGGAAGTTCATCTCCATCTAGTGTGGTGAGCATGTATGCACTTGATATATAATATATAGTAATGATGAAAGGCCCTATCTAGTTTGGTTTAAATTTACCTTTATGCTTCTCCTCAGCCATGGTATTCTTTTGGTTTTATGTAAGAGTAATATCACCAAATTTAAATGTTTTATACTTGACATACTAATTATAGTGGCCTTTGAGTCAGTTTTGATATGCCTAAAGATTATTAAGCATTGTTGTGAATTTTTCATCAAGCAAATTTAGCTCTTGTAGGTGGGCTAATCGATATTCATGCTCATCTAGGGCATGCTTGAAAGATATGCTAATTGTAGTGGCCTTTGAGTTAGTTTTTATATGCCTAAAGATTTTTAAGTTTAGTTGTGAATTTTTCATCAAGCAGGTCTAGTTCTTATAGGTGGGCTAATCGATAGTCATGATCATCTAGGGCATGCTTGAAAGATATGCACAGTGAAGGTAACTCAACCTCAATGGGAAGGATGGCTTCAGTACCCTAAACAAGTGAGTATGGAGCATCTCTTATGGGTGTATGATGATTAGTATGATATGACCAAAGGGTATAGAATATCTATAGGTACTAATCACAACTAGTATCATTAACAATCTTTTTAAGAATGTTAACAAAGGTTTTATTTGATGCTTTAATCTAGCCATTACCTTGAGGGTAATATGCCATAGAAAAATGTTGTGTGATGTTATATTCAACACATAACTTATCAAAATCTTTGTTTTTGAATGATCTTTCATTATCAAATATAATGTTGAATGGGACATCATAGTGGTAAATGAGATGGTTGAAGTTGAATTTGGAAATTTTCTTTCCAGTCACATAAGTGAGCAGTATAACGTCAACCCACTTAGTGAAATATTTAGTGGTGGTGAGGATATGTTTATGGTTATCTGAAGATGTAAGATTTATTTTTTTGATGAGGTCAAGTCCCCATGTAGAAAATGGCCATGGTGTCAATATTAGTTTTAGATTTTGGGCTAGGGTATAAATTAGATTGGCATGCCAATGATATTTGTCACATTTCTTTACATATGCAGCTACATCTACATCTCTTATGGGCCAATAGTAACTAGTATGCAAGAATTTTTGGATAGGATGGCCCCACTAGAATGAGATATACATACCCCTTCATGAATTTCTCTTAATGCTAGTGTAGACTCTATCAAAATTAAACAACGATGTAGATTTCCATCAAAACCATGGAGATAAAGGGTGGATCCAAGTAGATTATAATGAGTGGAGTGATGAATAAAGGATTTAGTTTATTTTTGATATAGGTTAGGTGATAAAACTTGATCATGAAGGTAGTTTTAAAGTTCTGAGTACTAGATAGAATTAATACCAACAATATCACAAATCATTATAATAGTTGAAGGTTCATGAGCTAGTTCAAACAAATTCTCAACAAAGAACTGATACTCTATGGCTTTGTTCATTTGTCAAATTAGAGAGTTGATAGTAGCCATGGCATCTATAGTTATATTACTAGCCCTTGGTATACATTCAAATTAGATATTTGTAATTTGTTGTTTTAGGGTAATGACCATAGCCTTATATGGAACCATCTTGTCATCTTTAGTTTGTAAATGGTCTGTGACATGATTGATTATTAACTAAGAATCACCATAAACTTAGAGATGAGATATGTTCTAGTATACTATCTATCAAAGTCCCATGACAAGTGCTTCATACTTAGCCATGTTATTTATACAAGGAAAATTGATTATAAATTATTAAAGGATTAGATCCCCTTATAGTGTAATAAATAAGAGGCCTACTCATGATCCATGTGCAATAAATGAACCATAAAAATATAGCTTCTAGTACTACTCCTCAAGAGGTGTCTCAATGATGGTCATTATGGATTCATCAAGAAATTGAAATGTGAGTGGCTTTGTGTCTACAAAGGTGCTTCAACAAGTTGACCTGCAAGGATCTATCCCTTGATTTCCTTCTGATTGACATACTTTATATCAAACTCACTAAGAAATATTATATATTTGTCCATTCTAGCTTGTAAAGTTGTTTTAGATATTAGATATTTGAGTAGATCTACTTTCAAAATGACTTTGGTCTTATTATTCAACATGTAATGGCATAGTTTTTGAGCTATGAAGACCATGGCTAGACAAGCTTTTTTAATAGGCACATAGTTATGTTCATATGTGACCAAGGTACAACTTAAGTAGTATATTGTATGCTCTTTTCCATTATTATCATGTTGAGCCAAAAGTGTCCCCAAGGCATTATTAGTAGTTGATAGATATAATAATAATGGATTTTTCAACATAGGAGGTAACAAAATTGGTGGATTAAATAGATAGTCCTTGATTTATTACAAATATATTTGGTATTAATCATCCCAGTGAAATGTAACTCCCTTCTTTAGAAGATGTGTAAATGGATGACACTTGTCTGCTAACTAAGAGATGAAGCATTAGATTGATTGGATCTTGCCCTAAAAACTATAAGGTTAATTCAAATTGATTAGTGCAACATCTCAATTATAACATGAAATTTGGCCAGATCGACTTCAATGCCTCTATGAGACATGATGAAGCTAATTAATTTGCCTAAGATTACATAAAACACACATTTATTTAGATTGAGTCTAACTTTATACTCTGACAGTCTTTTAAATATCTTATGTAGCACTATTAGATGGTTGACCCTGGTCTTGGATTTTCCTAATATGTTGTCGACATAGTCTTTAATAATAGCATGCATCATATCATGGAATATGATAGTCATGGCCATTTGATATGTAGATCTAGCATTTTTAATACCAAACAACATTATCTAATAAAAAAATATTCCCCATGGAGTGGTGAATGATGTTTTATGTTGGTCTTTTGGAGATATTTTGATGTAGTTGTATCCTAAAAAGCCATCCATGAGTGAAATCATTGCATAACCTGCTATGGAGTTAATTATCATGTCAATATTAAGCAATGGAAAGTCATCCTTAGGGTAAGCTTTGTTGATGTCTCAAAAATTAGTACAAATTTTGATTCCTTCGAGCTTTTTGCTAATAGGTAAAATATTAGATATCCATTCAGAATAGTCAATGGATCAGATACATCTTACTTCTAAGAGTTTTTCTAACTCTTTCTTTACCAAGATAGTAATATGAGGATACATATTACGTAGCTTTTATTTTATTGATTTGGCATCAATATTGACCACAAATTGGTGTGAAACCAAGGTAGGGTCCAAACCTGGCATGCTAGAATAAGCCCATGCAAAGATATCTATAAATTCTCTCAAGAAAGCTATAAAGATTTTATGTTCCTCCTCAATGAGGGACATGCCTAATTTTATCCATTTTGAGTCTGATGGAAACTTGATGTTTAACTCTATTGTATCTTTGACTAGAAGGGTTGAACCATCTTCTAGGATAGTAGGTAAAGAATTAAACTATTAGACTATATTAGGGTCTTCCACTAAGACTTGCTCTTCAAATTCTATAAGGCATGATGAATCTGAGTCCCCCAATGGGAGATCTGGCCATGTGATAAAAACAATAAAAAATTACTAAAGAATTTTATCAAACACTTGTTTTTGCTAAAAAATTAACTCATATCCATAGGCAAGCTCATCGTTGGTGGTCTCCTAGTCTAAATTTGAAGAATAATGAACAACTCCATCAAATGGTACCTAAAATAGGTTTTCACCACTAGACTAGCCTTTATCTTTACCTTTTCCCTGGTCATAAAGTGCCTCAAAGATGTTGTCACTTTGGGACCTCAATGTTTTACTTATTTATTTCTGGCTAAGGGTGTTCATCTACTCTAAAAAATAGGCTTCAAGATCTAATGTGATTGAGAATTCTGATTTATGATCTCCCAACAGAACATTATCCCTAAGGCCTATAAAATCATAGAATGCCTCATCATTTTTAAACTCATTAGCCAGTAAAATAGATTCTGATTGGTCCCAATCTATTAATTGGGGATAGTATAATGGTAGTGGGTTATTATGAATGACTGGGGTAAGGGTACAAATGAAATGAGAGGTAAACAAGTTAGTTTTGGCTAGGTCATCAAAGATGAGGCTATGATTAGAATCTACTTCAGTATTAACATTATCATCACTATTCACTTGTGATGGAACTCAAATAAGGTATGTAGGGTCACCCTCAGGTGGTTTAAATTAGAGGACATAAGGTCTTTTGTACTTGGTCATGGAAATTAGCTCAGTTTTACCCTGTTGGCTCAGTCTAAGGCCTCATCCTTCATAGGATACTTTGCACTCTTATAAAAATCATCTTGGTTATCATTTTATAGCCATGATTTGTATTCCTTAAGAGGGTATGGTTCTAAACTAGATGCTCATACAAATATGATAGGTCCCTTATCTTTGTTCTTTTGTTTCCAATAGATGTGTGGTGTAATTCTAGGTCATCCAAAGTCTTTTAACTTTAAGGAAGATTGGAAATATGGAAGGTATCATGGGTCACATATTCCCCTAGGTCATTATTTGAAATGGTGAAATAATTGGAAGCTTCAGGAGGTAGAATATGGGAAATGGAATCTAAGGTATTAGGATTTAAGCAATTATCATATAGAGGATCAATAAGTATGGCCTTTCCTTTATCCTACTTATAACTTAGATTCATGCCATATTGGTAATTGTATCTTTGAAACTCAGCCTCAAGGTTCTTATAGTGTTCATATGGGTGCAAATCTCTTAGAATATTTACTTCCATCCCTGAGTGAGAGAACTGGATACATTGGTGTAGCATTGATGGGACTGCATGAATCTCATGTAACTAAGGCATTTTTAGAATAATATTATATGATAACTCAAGATCAATAATATGGTAAAGTGTATCATGGGTCAAATTCCCAATTATAATAGGTAGGCTAATGGTGCTTTGTGATTCTCTCTCTTGATTATCATAGGCTTTGATAGTTATCATTTATGGCTAGAGATCTACCATTATTTACCCAAGAAGCTTGATGAGCTTTATAGACACTATCTTGAGGCATAATCCATTGTCTATAAGGACAAATTTCACATTATACCACTTTATATAAACTTATATATACATTGGATTATTATGGAGTGGGCTAAGGGAAGACATATCGCTTTGGTTGAATGTGACTTGTTGGGATGGAGCTAGGTGTCCAACCAAAGCTTGAAATTTATTAGGGGATATGTCACTAAAAAATAGTGGATTAGGTTAAAAACTCATTCAAAATGTTATTGTGGATTTTTGACGTTCACAACAAGTCTAAAATAGAGATTTGTGATTATGTCTTCTATAATTATTCCACAATATCAAATATCTTATCTTGGTTAATGGTGAATGTTTTTTTGTTTAGGTTGAATAGTTGGTTGGATAATAGGCTAAGTGGAAGATGGTTATTGGCCTTGGATAGTAATCTTTGAGCTCTGAGTTGTGATTGCATAATTAGGATTAGATGTTGGACCAGATTGCTAACAAATTCTAGGAATGGTGTGGGACCAGATAAGACAAGTCTCAGTTGTTGGTGCACATGTATGTGGTCATGTGGCAAGGGTGAGTTATCGGTATAAGGTCCAAAAGTAAAAGTCCCTATTTGATAATTTACTTATATGTGGTCCCAAGTCAAAGAAGGATTGTCCATGTAATTTGGTTGAGTGGTACTGTTTAGCAATGGTCTATATTGATTAGTGCCCAGTCTAGGATTAATGGAGATGGTATTAATGTTACCCCCTTAAATATGACCTACAAACCTTTTGTAGTCATGTTTAAATAAATGGTAGGTTTTTTGGTTGTTACCATTCTAACCTTGGTTTTCTCTATTGTTCTGATTCTATTGGTTCGGCCTTTGATCTTGATACTATTGATTTTATTATTATACCAATTGGTATTATTATTTTTTTATTGTTTCTAATTTTTATGTTACTAATGGATGTTATATTGGGGAAATGAGTTTTGATAAATCCTAAGAGTTTGAGTGGAGATGGAAGCACCATTATCTAATGTTATCTCCCCATTCTCCAATATATTCTCAATCAAATGTTTGATTTGCACACATCTTCATAAATTATGCCTATTGACCTGATGATATTCATATAATTCATTTTCATGATACCAATTAGGATAAGAAATGCCTTATGGATAATGCTTTGATATAGGATAACTAATTAGATTAACAGTGATAAGTTATATAATATAGACTCAATAGGCTTTCCCAAGTCACTAAATACATGAGAAGTAGGTGTAATTCTTCTCAGAGGAGGGGTTTACAATGGTAAAGGTTGATGCATTTGCTACGTAGGTCTTGGTTATTATTCTTGTAGCATTGGTTGGAGAGGTTTTTAGGTAGGAGTAAGCTATGGTGTAGATGATGTTTTCACTATTTAGACATGACGTGACTTAGTTACTCCATTTCTCACAACATACTATTATGGTTGAATTGTTTTGGTTTATTTGGGTTATTGGCCTATGTTGGTTGTGATGCTTGCACTTGGATTGGATGTTAGTTTTTTCCACTTCCCTGATTGGTACCTTGATTTTAATTATTTTAAGTAAGCTTGATGATCCCTTTATTAATAAGGGCTTACTCAATCAACAAGCCTTTATCAATGATATCCTTGAAAGTATGTGCATATTGTAGTTCTAGATGATAAGATATCTCACTATGCAAATTTTTAGTAAACACAGTGGCTAATTATTTATCTCATAAACTATGGGTGAATCAGCTTGCAAGGCCTCCATCATTGTATTTAAATTGTAAAACTCTCACCATCTTTTTGTTTTTCTTGTGCCAAGTCAAGCAATGAAATCTCATGTTCAAGATTATAAGAAACATGTTGCACAAACTTATTAGAAAGATCATCAAAATCTATTCTATATTCTTGGACAACTTTAAGAACCACTCCAATGCTTGTCTATCTAATCTCTTTGGAAATAAAAATAAAAGGTAGATATCATTATATGCCACTGGTTGACATGCAATGAAAAACTCCATTAAATGGGCCTTAGGGTCACTTTTCCCTTTGTATTTGTCAAATTTTGGTGGTTTGTATCCTGGAGGAAATGGTATCTACAAGTAATTCATGTTGAATGGATAAGAACACATGTCATCCAACTTAAACTTTTTAATCTATTTCCTAGCTTGAATGGCAGCAATTACATCCTTTATCTATTACAATTGTTAGGCTAGGAAACTAGATAAAACATTGGTTTGAGGGAGAACATTGGCTTGGGTATATGGTTGAGAGGTCATAAGTGGTACACTTTGATCGAGGTATGATGGAGATATTTATTAGGGTACATTGGTTTGGTTGGGAAATGGACTAGGAATACAAATACATGGATTAGGATGTACTTGAAATTGCATGTTTGGTTATGTGATATTCTAGTTTGGGTTGGCTATAAAGGTTTTACTTGAAAGATTTCGTGGTTAGGATGGAGGGATATAACTATACTATCCCTATTTTGGTTGAAAAGGGACATGCTACCAACTAATCAAACCTTGCTATTGAGTGGGAACTTATGAAACAAGACCATGTCTCTAAAATTGTGGCACATTTTGAACCAATGGTTACCTAGTAGGTACTTGAAAAATATGGGAGCCTCCTTATTAAAAAAATCCCTATTAGCAAGTGAATGCATGTTGAAGATTTAACATCTGTCATTGACCAATATTTACATGTTGTTGGTTAGTCATCATTTGGTTTTGGATTGGTACACTAGTCTATAACTGAAGAGGTATGTTTGCCACTACCTAATAAGGTAGAACATTAGTTTACCCCTATTGAGGTGGAAATATATTCAAACTTTGTTGCATTGGTACACTATATTGTGCTTGTTAGTATGGAATACTACTCATCACTTGTTGAGGAGGAGTAGGATTTGTCAAATTCTATTGTTAAGGCATGATATTGGTTGCTAGTTGACTACATAATCTATTATTTTCATGCTTGATTAAGTATTTGGTTGAAGTTGGGATGTAGAAACTCCTAATCCATAATTTTGAGAACCAGTTGTAGTGTTAATAAAAGGCACTTTTTATTGGATAGCTACTGGCATATGAACACTACTTTGGTGTGGATTGAATGTTCCTTATGTATTATCCACTATATTTTGGCCACTATGCTATCTAGAAGCATAAGATACTTATTTGATTGTTTGGGTATGAAATAAGTTTTCAATTTAAGTTTTCTACATGAATGGGTCTAAACTTTTATTTTCTAGACTAGTTAACTCAATCAAAACTCTTATTGAATGAACTAAGTTAAAAAGAGTCTTGCTCACCATGGTCATCTAATTGAAATTGTGTGCTAGATTTAAATAGGTTTGATATGCCATCTGAATTTTTTTAAAGTGGTCTTCCATGAGGTTTTTTCCTCTATTAGGCATATAAGGGTCCTGATATATTATTTGGACTAGAGCCAAAGGATTGCTAGAAGAATCCTATCATAAATTTTTTTGTGGGGCATTATTACTAGGCTTGATAAATTCTCAAGAGGGAAGTATACTAGAAACTTGGCCCCTACCTCTATGGTTGAAACCAAAATCTTGATAAAAATGGATCATATATGGAAGGTGTATTAGTAAATGATGACTATTGAGGAATTGGTTCATCAGTTGTGGATATTATATCTAGGTATTGTGTGATTTATTCTTGGTCTTATTCATAATAAGGTGGTGTATTAATCAAATAGTTAGAAAATGGATCTTATATTTTTGTCCCTAATTCATTATTATAAGAGGGATAAAGATCCATATCACAAGAAATATTATTTACATAGGGTCTTGCACTATTTATTCCTACATAACCACATTACTAGTCCATGGGTTATACATACGTCCACTATGAGTGTATGAGTACATGTGGGTATCCATAGTCAATGCTTTATGACAAAGGGAGGTCTTCAAAATCTAAAAAGACACTATCTAAAAATATGATATTCAAACTTGGTCTAGATTCATCAAAAGTATCAAAAGGTATGCAAAGATCTGTGATAACACAAGCTAATGTTAAGTGTCTAACATTACATATCTTACACAAAAATATTAAGTAAATGAACCAAAAATAAAAATGTCAAATGCTAAGGTTAAATTGTTTCAAATCAGTCTAATCTAAGAAATTAAAATTTGCTAGGTCTTTTGGCCAAAATGTGGCATCAAAAGCTAGGCTAAAACAAGGCATGCACTAGGACTCTTGGCAAAATGGTGTCAAAAGCTAGACTTTAAAATAGATGAATTTTTTAATCTAATGGATTTGAAACACTTCTAACAAACACTAAGAATTTGATTCTTAGATGTGAATCTGATCAAATAAGTATAAGGTATGAAACAAAAGGCACTTTAGAGATAGTTTGTTTTCTCAAAAATAATGGTATAGAACTTGGTTTTTTTGATAAATAAATTAGACAAGATTAAAATGGTGTAACTATGATAGACAAGGATTCAAAAAGAGTACACTTGGATTGGCTTGAAAATGTGGGAACAAATTTGAACTCTATGAAAGAGGTCCTATGAAATAATATTTAAAATGCTTTGGGTAGTGTATTAATGTTAAACTACTCAAAAGATGTGACAAAATGATTGTTTGAAAGACTCTATAAGGCAAAGATAGTTTCAAAAAAAATTGATAACATAACACCACCTTTATTGACTCAAAATGTTGTATTACATAGACTCAAAGTGCAAGTGTTTATCATAAAATGACTTAAGTCTATCAAGTGGTGATAATGATCATGAGTCTTAAATGGCCTTCAGCCCAAATTGGAAACTGAACCTAAGTTCCCTCAAGTTTAGTGAAAATGGATAATCCAGTTAAAACATCAACCCTAAGAACTTATGAAGGCATGATTTCAAATTTAGATTATAAATGAAGGATTTAAACAAACTTTAGCAAAGGTCTAGACTTAATTAGGTAGCATAACTATGCCAAAATGGATGATATGACTCCAATTTTTGATGAAATTTAAACAAGGAAAATTGATGATTCATGTGGGAAAAATAATGCCTATTTATTCAAATGAAAATGAGGACTATGTGTTTTGGTTGAGTTTGTTGTATTAACAAGCAGTTTTAGACACAAATCAAGACCAAATTAAGCTAATGACAAAAAAAAAATCATCTTAAGTCTAACTAATAAGGTATGTTAAAGTGGGGTCAAATAAACTAACAATTTTTCAAATGTTTCTATGGGAATATATTGCACAATGGCTTTCACATTAAATGATGCAAAATAAAATCACAAAAATTGGGTGTTTGTAGCACTTGGCTTGTTGTAAAAAGGTCTAGTCTTTTTTACAACTACTAAATCCTAGTATTTGCTCAGGTTAGTGCAATATCAAAAGTGAAAATATAACCCATTTGAAACTAAAACACTAGAATGTGGTTTAACCACTCAAACCTTTGATCATAGTGGGAGTGGGTGAAGTCAATGTAGAGATATGAAACCTCAAGTCAAATCTTCACTAAAGAACTCATGGGAGGTAATGAAGTCTCCCTCAGAAGTCAAGATGCATAAAAATAAATGACTAATAGAAAGAATTTAGGGTAATTTTTAAGGCTACCCAAACTATAATGCTTTTTAAGTAGTGATTTAGATGACATTATTTCTAAGCCTTAGACTAGGACTTTTGAAATAATGATGACACTTCTAATTCTAAGGGTTCCCTAAAGGGGACAAGTAGAAGAGCATACACAAGACATCCTTCTCTTTTCCAATCAAAAGATAAACAACTATTGAAGATAAAAACTATGAAAGTGAGTTAAATTTTAAGCACCAATTTGAAAAATTAGGTGGTGTTCTTTTGACCCATTGGTCTTTAATTTGTAACTTTGAAAGCTAATTACAAAATTTAAGAAATAACACCCTAAATGATTTTTTTTAAGCACCAAAACGAAAGGTTTTATTATTTTTAGAGTACCCCAAAATAAATTTTAAAATATATATTTAATCATGATTTGATGATCTTTTAAGTAAATCCTACAAGAAAAATGATAGCAAGTCATTTAGTTTTGAAACACTTTTGAAGATGAAATAATCAACTTATGAAAATGAGCTCTCACGTTAACACAATGCAATCTCACCACTGGATAGAGAAATACCATGAATCTAAAAAAACATAACATGGGTAAATAATTCTGATATTTATGTTAGATTAATAAGGAAAACAATATCATTATTTGGGGTCACAATCCTGCTACTCAAGGTCACAACCCTTCTACTTGGGGTCACAATCCTACTACTCAAGGTAAAATGAGGTTTTGTGAAAAAAATATACAAGTTAAAGATAAAATAATGGCATATTATGAACAATAAAAAACACATGGTTTTAAAAAACAATATCAAAAATGGAGTCCGAATGACCCCAAATCAAGCTTTGAAAAATGGCATGTTCTACACACTACAATATCATGACTCATAGTGACAATCTTGCCACTCTATCAATCATGAGAGTAACATGATTGTAATATCACTGATTATGATTATCTAGATTTAAATATATCTAATTTTGAGTATTGGGATTTTAATATGGCTATTGGACATGTAGATATAGATAAATGTTAAGCCAACAAATGTTAAAACATAATATCATGACTTGCAGTGGCAATCCCATGACTATGTTAGGACAAACTTGTGACTTCTATAAAAACGTGTTATTTCTAAAATTTTCACTCATTTTTACCTCTCACTTCAAGACTCTATTAGTAAATTATTATTAAGTTACTTTTAGAGGATTTGTGAGCAAATTTGTGGAGCTATGGTCCCACCAAGAGTGCCATTATGTGAACTAGGAATTTGATGATAAAGAGGAGATTACTATTGTGTTAGTAGATAAATCAAATCAAAATCACAATAAACTAATAACTTCATGTATATTTACTAGGGTGATATTAATAACAAAAATAAATGAAAATCACAACTAAAAATTAATAAAAAATAAGAATATTTCACCTTCCTTGGATGCTCGAAATGCTTTGTTATAGTGGCTTGGTCGGTTTGTACTCATGAAGAATGCATCAATGAAATCTTGAATACCTCCATATCTCCTTCACACATTGCTTATATTTGAATTAAATATTTTGGCATCATATATCTATCATACAATATCTTTTTGGAATCAATTTGGCATGGTAACTTTGCACAAATTAAGCTTAAAATTCATGTAGTAAGGCCTTTTATTTATAGATTTTTAAAAATGGCTAGAATCAACATAAACCATCCATCTCAAGATTTAGATGTGTGGATAAATATTAATTCAATTATGTAATTACAAATCCATAAATAGGCTCATCAATATTTAAGATAGAGGGGCATTTAAGAGGCATGAGAGGCATTGATGAGGCATGGGAGGGGTTAACCTTGATATTTTATGCATTATGGCCTAGGGATGTCTTCCCAAGAAATGATGTTACCTAATGATACATATATTCAATATTCATTTATAAAAATTAGTATTTAACAATTTTATATGTAATTATTAATTAGACTCTAATTTGGTTTATTTAGCTCTTAAGCATGATTAAGTACTTTGTGCACAAATTACTCAAATTGATCAGAATGCCTTGTTATTTGTCCAAAATTGGATTGGATTGGAATTATAAATTAATGTTAGATGAATTGGATCCATTATCCCATTTAGTATGTTAACAACACCATATAATAAATGCATGTGTCTTGTGTAAGATATTTGATATAAAAGAACAATCTAGAGCACCTAGGTGTAAAATTGGCATTTTGACTTGAAATGATTTGATCAAAGTTAGCTAGCCCATAAATTTTACTACCCCATTTAGGGATAACTTGGCCAAAATTGGCACTTGACTATATTAGGTTTAAAGCTTTTAATGTGTTTTAGTGTTTTTAGGCCAAATTGTGCATTTTAGTAAGAATTGGTCAAAACCTTGATTAGAGATTATCGATGGCCAGATTTAGGTGTCTACAACCTTGGAGAGGCTATTGAGTCTATATTTTACAAACTTACCACAACTAATTTAATTAGTTGGCCTCTACCAAATCACTATCCTCAAGGCATCCTTTATCCTAATTGGTATCATGAAAATGAATTTTGTGAGTATCATTAGGTCAAAGGGCACATTTTACAAAGATGTGTGCAAATAAAGATTTTAATTAAAAATATGTTAGAGAATGGGGAGATCACATTGGATGATGGTGTTTTCACCTCTAATCAGACTCTTATCATCTATCAAAACCCTTTTCCATATCATAACTAGCAATAATAATAATAACAACAATAAAATCTAATGCAACAACAAAATCAACATTATCAAAATCAAAGGCTAAACTAGTAGAATTAGTATAATTAACAAAACCAATAGAATCAATGAGAAAACCAACAATGTTAGACTAATGGACAAAACCAACGTTAAAATGGTAACAACCAACAAACCCACCATGTAGTTACACATGAATACAATAGGGTTATAGGTCATATTAAAATGGGTAGTGTTAATACCATTTCCATTAATCCTAGACTGAGAACTAATAAATCTAGACCATTGCTAAACAATGCCACTCAATCAAAATACATAGATAATTTATTTGACTTAAGACTATATGTAAGTGAACTAGTGAACCAAGATTTTCACTCTTAGAACTTATATTTTATAACTCATCCTTGCCCTGTGACCACATACAAGTGCACTAACAACTGAGACTTGTCCTACTAGTCCCACACCATTACCATTATTTGTTAGTAATTATGGTCATGTATTTAATCTTGATTATGTAATCACAACTTAGAGGTCAAATATTACCATCCCAGTCCTATAACCATCTACCACTTTGCTCATTATCCAACCAGCCACTCAACCTCAAAATAAGCCATTTATCACTGACCCAAAAAAGAAGTTTGATATTGTGGAATAATTACAGAAGACACCAGCCTAGATCTCCATTTTATATTTTTTGTGAACATCAACAATCCACAAGAAAATTTTAAATGAGTTCTTAATCTAATCCACTATTTCTAGTGACATATCCCCTAATAAATTTCAAGCTTTGGTTGGACACCTAGCTCCTATTCAACAAGTCACATTCGACCAAATTGATATGTCTTCCCTTGGCCTACTCTATAATAATCCATTGTACATATAAATTTATATAAAGTGAAATGTGTCCTTAAATACAATGGATAAGGCCTCAACATAGTGCTTCTAAAGCTCATCAAGCTTCTTGGGTACATAATGGTATATCTCTAACAAAAAATGATTAATATCAAAGCATATGATAATTAGGAGAGAGAATTTTAAGGCACCATTAGCCTGGTAGTTATCATTGGGCCTTTGACCCATGATACACTTTTCTATGTGTTTGATCTTGAATTATCATATAATATGCTTCTAGGTAGGCCTTAGTTACATGAGATTCATGCAATCTCATCAATGTTGCACCAATGTATCAAGTTCTCCCACTCATGGATGGAAGTGAATATTCCAAGAGATTTATATGCATATGAGCACTACAAACATCTTGAGGCTAAGTTTTAAAGCTAAAATTACCAATACGACATGAATCCAAGTGTCAAGAAGGATAAAGGAAAGGCCATACTTATTTATTCTCTTGAGGATAATTTCATAGATCCTAGATTCTCTTTCCCCTATGCCACCTCATAAAGCTTCCAATCATTACACCATTTTAGCCAATGGCCTACGAGAATATTTAACACATTATAGCTTTCATATTTTCAATCTTACTCAAAATCTAAAGACCTTTGGAAGACCTAAAGTTACCCCACACATGCATTGGTAATGAAAAGGTAAAGATAAACTTCATAATCTAGGACTAGTCATGTTCATACTGACATCTATCCAAGATCAAGACCCTCTTGAAGGAGATGAATCATGGTTATACAATAACAATTTAGATGATTGGTACAAGAGTACCAAATATATCATTCCCAATCAGATCATGGAACATCAATATTATGAAAGAAGAGGCCTTAGACCAAATGAACAAGGAAACATTGAGCCAATTTCCATGACTAAGTATAAAGGAACTTATGGACTTGGATTTAAACTACCTAAGGGTGACCCAACATATTTTATTCAAGTTTCATCACTAGAGACTAGTGATGATGATGCTGACAATGAAGCAGAGTTTAATCATAGCCTTATCTTTGATCACCTAGCTAAGACTAACTTATTTGATAATAATGCCATATGTACCCTTAGCCCAATAATTCTTAATAAGCCATTGTCATTATATTATCCCCAATTGATAGATTGGGACCAACAAGAATCTAGTTTTCCAATTAATGAGTTTAAAAATGATGAGGCATTCTATGATTTTATAGGCCTTAGAGACAATTTTCCATTGAGAGATCATAAATCAGGGTTCTCAATCACATTGGATCCTGAAGCCTATTTTGGAGAGTATGTGAACAACCTTAGCTAAAAATAAATAAATAAAACATTGAGGTCTTAGAGTGAAAACCTCTTTGAGGTGATTTTTGACTAGGGAAAATTTAAAGATAAAGGTCAGTCTAGTGGTGGAAACCTATTTCAAGCACCATTAGATGGGGGTGTTCATTCTTCTTCAAATATAGACTAGGAGACCACCAATGATGAACTTACCTATGGATCTGAGTTTAGTTTCAAGCAACAAGTGTTTTCTAAAATTCTTCAAGAATTTTTAACTATTTTTATCACATGGATATATCTCCCATTGGGGGACTCAAATTCATCATGCCTAGAAGAAATTGAAGGGTCAATCTTATAGAGGTCCCTAATATAGTCTAATAGTTCAAGTCTTTGCCTGATATCTTAAAATATGGTTTGACCCTTCTAGTTGAAGATACAATAGAGGTAAACATCAAGACTCCATCAGAACCAAAATGGATCAAATTAGGTGCATCCCTTATTGAGGAGGAACATGAAGTCTTAAAGCTCTATTAAGAGAATTTGTAGATATCTTTGCATGGGCTTATCCTAACATGCCAATATTAGACCTTGCCTTAGTTTTACATCACCTTGTGGTAAATCCTGATGCTAAACTAGCTAAGAAAAAGTTATACAAGATGCATCCTTGAATTATTGTATTAGTAAAAAATAATTTGGAAAAACTCTTAGAAGTTGGATGTATTCAATCCATTGACTACTCAGAATGGATATCTAATGTTGTACCTATTAGCCAAAACCTTGAAGGAATCAAAATTTATACTGATTTTTGAGACATAAACAAATATTTTCCTAAGTATGAATTTTCATTGCATAATATTGACATGACCTTTGAATTCACGGTGGGTTATGAGATGCTTTCACTTATGGATGGATTTTAAGGATACAACCAGATCAAAATAGCACTAGAAGACCAACACAAGACAACATTCACCACTCCATGGGGCACATTATATTATCAAGTAATGCCATTTGGTCTTAATAATTCTAGAGATACATATCAAAGATCCATGACCATCATATTCCATGATATAATGCATAATATTATTGAAAACTATGTTAATGACATACTAGGCAAATCAAAAATCAAGGCCAACCATCTAGTAATGCTACATAAAAAATTTGAAAGATTGCATGAATACAAAGTCTAATTAAATATAAATAAATGTGTATTTGGATTAACATTAGGAAAATTAATTGGCTTAATCATGTATCATAGAGGCATTGTGTTTGATCCAACCAAACTAAAAGCTATAACAAAAATGCCACCACCAATCAATTTGAAGCAACTCCATAGTTTGTAAGGAAAGATCCAATCAATCTGATGATTCATATCTTAATTAGTAGACAAGTTTCATCCATTTACACATATTCTAAATAATGGAGTTGTATTCCAATAGGATGATCATTTCCAAACAACTTTTTACTAGATAAAAGATTACCTAGCAAATCTGCCTATTTTGTTAATCTCTATGCTAGGAAAACCAATTTTTTTACCTATCAGCTATAAATAGTACCTTTGTGGCACTTCTAGCTCAAAATTATTACAATGGAAAAGAGCATGTAATATAATACTTAAACCGAACATTAGTCATGTATGAACACAACTATATGCCTATTGAAAAAGTCTATCTAGCCATGGTATTCATAGCCCAAAAATTGCAACACTACATGTTGAACAATAAGACCATGGTTATTTCAAAATTAGTTCTACTCAAGTATCTACTATCTAAAATATATTTAAAAGGTATAATGGCCAAATGGATCATGATTTTTAGTGATTTTGCCATAGAGTATGCTAATCAAAAGGCAATTAAGGGATAGGTCCTTATATATCAGCTTGTTGGAGCACCCCTTATAGACATAGAGCCACTCACATTCTAATTTCCTAATGAATCCATAATGACCATCATTGACATACCTCTTGAATATCATAATTAAAATTTGTATTTTGATAGATCATTCACTACACATGGATCGGGGCTAGGCCTCTTATTTATTACACCATATGGGGGTCTAATTCCCAAGTATTTTAGAATTAGTTTTCCTTATACAAACAAGATGGCTGAGTATGAAGCACTTGTTGAAGGACTTCAATAGGTAGTATAATGGAATATATCTCATCTCCAATTTTATGGTTATTCTTAGTTAATCATCAATTAGGTCACAGACCATTTTTAAATCAAAGATGACAAGCTAATTCCTTATAAGGCCATGGTTGACACTCTAAAATAATAAATTACATATATCCAATTTGAGCATATACCAAGGGCTAGTAATATAACTATAGATTACATGGCTACTATTGTCTCTCTAATTTGATAAATGGACCAATCTAGAGAGTATCAGTTTCTCATCAAGAATTTGTTCACACCAACTCATGAACCTTCAAATGTTACAATGATTTGTGATATTATTGGTCCTAATTCTATCTGGTATTTAGAACTTAATAACTATCTTCATGACAAAGCTATACCACTTAACCTATCTTGAAAACAAACCAAATCCTTTATCTATCACTCCAATTATTATACTTTACTTTGATCAACCTACTCTACTTGGATCAACCCTCTACCACCATAGTTTTGATGGAAATCTCCTTCATTGTTTAACTTCGATAGAATCTACACTGGCATTATGGGAAGTACATGAAATATTATGTGGATTCCACTCCAATGGGGAAGTCTTATCCAAAATATTTTATGTAATAGTTATTATTTCCACACAATATATGTAGATGAAGCTACATATGTAAAGAAGTGTGACAAATGTCAATGACATGTCAATCTGATTTATGCCTCAACTAAGACTCTAAAACCAATGTTGATACCATGGATATTTGCTACATGGAGACTTGACCTCATTAGGAAAAATCAATCCTACATCTTTATATGGCAATAAACATATCCTTACTACCACTGAATATTTCACTAAGGGGGTCAAAGCTATACCCCTAACTTACATGATTGGAAAGCATATTTCCAAGTTTATTTTCAACCATCTAATTTATCATTATGATATCCCTTATAAAATTATATTTGATAATGGATGATCATTCAAAAACAAAGATGTTAAATAGTTATGTATTGAAAACAATATTACACAATATTTCTCTATAGCATATTACCCTCAAGGTAATTGTCAAGCTAAGGCATCCAATAAAAAAATTATTAACATTATCAAAAAGATTGTCAATGATCCCAATCATGAATTACACCTTCATATATTTCATGCCCTTTGGGCATACCATACTAATCACCATACCCCCCACAAGAGCCAGTCCATACTCTCTTGTTTATGGTATTAAAGTCATACTTCCTATTAAGGTTGAGTTACATTATGTGTGGATATCTTTCAAGCATGTCCTAGATTATCATGACTATCGAGTAGATTTAATGTAAGAGCTAGACCTACTTGATGAAAAATGCACAGCTATGCTTAATAGTCTTTAGGCATATTAGAACTGACTCAAAGGCCACTATAATCGGTGTGTGAAGCATAAAAATTTTGAACTTGGTGATCTTGTTCTTTAAAAAAAACTAAAAGAACACCATGGTTGAGAAGAATCATAAAGGTAAATTCAAATCAAATTGGATAGGGCCTTTCATGATTACTATATATTATGGATCAGGAGCATACATGCTTACCACACTAGATAGATATGAACTTCCTAAGACAATGAATATTATTTACCTCAAGTGGTACTATGCTTGAACACTATGATGTATTATCTATAAGGACCATTTTAGTTGTGTCATTTTATCACTATTCTTCTTTATATGAATATCATTTTTATCATTCCTCTTAGCCTATTACTTATCCATTTTACCATTCCATTTTATAAACCAAGCATGTTTTGAATCATATCTACCTAGCCCGTTTGACCTTGGTTTCTTTATTATTTTCACATTTTTAGCACTAAGGAATCTGATTAGTTTTAGTAGTTGTTGAGAAATATGACAAAAGTTTCAGTGTTTACATCCTTCATTGTTGTTTCTTTCTTATCACCAATCTTGCTACTAATTATAACCACTTATGGGCAAATTAGTATCATTGATCTATGTCATTGTGTCTTAGTTATAATTGCCTATGGGAAAACTAGGGGAAACATTTTTTTATTAAGCCTTGACATACCAACTGTCAATTATTTATGTTGTACTATGCCTTTATCCCAAATGTGCCTATTTTGTTTGAATTGATTGCTACACTAGTTAGATTCTTCTGCTATAGGGAAAAACTATAGTGACTTGAGGTCCTACCCTAGGACTGTGTAGGTAGTACTCAATACTTATTGAGGTCATCTCAGTCATCCTAAGCCATGCTCTCACTATTTTATGAGAAACCTAAAACACTCTATCACTATTTTATGAGATTGAACTATTTTAGTGTCTCATCATTCTTGATCAAGTTGAGATACTCCAAAAATTCTAAAAACATTTGTAAAACCATTAGAAAAAACCAAAAACATTGACCTCTTCTTTGCCTTTAGGAATTTGGGATCCCTTACTAAGTTGCAAGAAAATCACTTGTCACTTAGTTTCCCCATCCTTTTTGGCCTTTAATCCCATACACTTGTTATTTTTCAAGACCATTCCTATTCTTCCATTACATTCATTATGTTGTTTTGTTATCATTTTATTCCCATTTCCTAGGAGAACTATATTTGGCCTAAAGTATTTATTGGATATTACATCCATGAAACTATGTAGGCAGCAACCACTTGCCTAGTGCATATGAAAATATATTATCCACCCCCTTCCTTTTCTTCTATTCCCCCATTATATTAGTTTGTTAAGTTCTCACCTATTTTTTAGGGGCAATGTTTGTATGGCTTAAATTTAAAATCTTTATTTTTTGTTGAATTTTTTATATGCCTATTTATTTGCTTTCAATATTATTTCCTTGATTTAGTCTATGTGTAATCATTAGGTGATTATTTTCCCACACTTACACTTGAATCCATCCATATTCATATGTCTACATTGGCATCATGGTTTCTATCATTGGTGCATTATTTTCTATTGAGTATTGGATTATGAGAGTTAGTCCTTATACATATTTTTGCCAAGTCTTCATGATGTTATACCATGATACCTACTGACACATGCTATAATAAACTTTAGCTACAAGAATTTTATTCAATAATGACAACATCAACATCTCTTCAGCACCAACATCTTAATTCAATCCCAATCATATCCTATATAGATTAATTAAACAATAAAAGAATTTTAACCTTTATTTAGTTTGGATGAGCATGCCCCTACTAACACTTTGTCCCAATTCATTTGTATCCTCTATATTAGATTATCATCATCATCGACCAAATCAATCAGGTTTTCCATAATCAAGGTCCAATGATTATAACCACCTATGGTCAAATCATTTCACATCATCCCACCTATATTTCTTAATGATTATAATCACCTTTGGGTAAATCATTGTATTGTCACCACTTTACTTTTTATGCCCATATAGGGGCATGCTACTATCTTATTTGTCTATCTTTACTAGGACAACTTCATCTTCTCAATGATTATAACCACCTTTGGGAAAATCATTATGTTTTCATGCCATGTTGGCACTTTTAGGGTGTAATGATTATAACCACCTTTGGGGAAACCATTGTACACTATCCCATTTGTATTCTCAATAATTTTGACTACTTATTCAATATCATTGTTTTCTCATCCCATCATTTTCCTTTTTTTTGTCCACTCATCTCCATTCTTTCTTTCGAGGGACTGCTTACCAACCTTTTATTTAGACAACTGTTCCCTCCAGGGGGTATCATATAGTTAGTTCATCATCATTGTAGTTATATGAATATAAAACCTTTTCACTCTTTGAGAAGATTATATTATGTATATATATTGAAATGCCTTTCTAAATAGGGGAAAACTATAGACACCTAAATCTAGCCACTAATGACCATCAATAAAGCTTTTGACCATTTTTTTACCAAAATAAAATGCACAATTTGGCCTAAAAACACTAAAACACATTAAAAGAGTTGATATTGATATATTCAAGTGTAAATTTTGGATAAAGTGTCCTTAAATGGGGCAATACAATTTATGAAGTAGCTAAATTTGATCAAATTATTTTGAGTCAAAATGATATTTTTGTAATTGGGTGCTCTGGATTGCTATTTTATATAAAATTTATTGTACAAGACATGTGAAATTGTTATTTTTTGTTGGAAACATCCTAAATTGGATAATGGTTATAATGCATCTAACATCAACTTCCAATTCTAACTACTCAAATTTTGAGCCAATAATATGACATTTTGACTATTTTGATTAATTTATTTATAAATTGCCAAGGTTTTGCATCAAATATGATTAATCATGTTTAAGGCTAATAAATCAAGTCAAGATCTTAAGTTAATTTTCCATGGAACTTTTTTAATATTTATTTGTATAAATTTATATTGAATATCTACATCATCAAATGACATCATTTCTTGGAAAGACATCCCTAGGCCATAAATTTATAAAATATCTCATCAAGCCACCCCATGCCTCATTAAGACCCTCTCATGCCTCATCAATGCCTCCCATGCCCTTAAATACCCCTTCTTCCCAAATATTAATGAGGGATATTTATGAATTTAAATACATAATTTTGATTAATCCATGGCCACACATCTCAATCTTGAGATGGATAGTCATGGTTGATCCTAAACAATTTTAAAAATATATAAATATGAGGCCTTTCCTATTGATTTTTAATCTCTTTTATGCAAAAATTATGATGCCCAAGTGCATTCAAAAATCCATTGCAATTAGTGTTATAATGTAAAATTGTTGAGCCAAGCTAAGTCAAACCAAAGTCAAAAATGGTGACAAAGAGAGATGGAGGTAGCCACACTTTATTGATGTAGACTTCATGAGCACAAACTAATAAATCCACTTCAACTAACTATTTGGAGCATCCAAGGAAGGTGAAAGAAGGTTTATTTTGCATTTTAGTTGTGTTTTCCATTCTAGTCTTATTAACTAAGCCACTCTATTGAGATATGATTAAGGTGTTAGCTATTAGGGTGTTATTTTGATTTTTATTTCATATAATAACACAATACTAATCTCCCCTTATTTCAGTCCTATGTTCATAGTCCCTAGTCATTTTGGGATGTTCCAAAAGAGCTAACTAATGAAGGCAATTTTCTTATGAAAAATGAGAACTCCTACACCACTTTTCATGAGTTCTATGACTTGGAGGGCCATTTGTCATATTATAACTTGCATGATCTATGTCGTATTGAATTATTTTGCATATGTAACTCCTCTTCTTAGCATGACAAGTGTTCTAGTGACATTTGGACTTCTCTTTGCCCACCTCTCTCTCAAATGCTATAAGTAGATATCATTTTGGCCTTTGTAATCTAATTCCACTCCATGTATGGTGAATACATACTAGAATGACATTGTATTTTACCTTTTAATAATTAATAAAAGTTTGTTTTAAGTTCGTGAACATTTTTCTAAGTATGAAAAGTGATGTATGATGATGCAAAGTGATAATCTTATATCCTTTCTTTCCTTATCCTCTCATGTTTATGCAAGAGTTCCTATTATAGGAGGTCATTTGAAGTGTTTTAAAGTGTAAGGGTATATATTTTAATTTTAAAATAAGCCTTAACATCTGAAATTATCCTATGGTTCACTTACCTTGGATAGATTTCATACATCTCACCTTCACATTGAAATACTTATTGACCAAATTTGATTTTTAGGTCAAATTTGTACCCCTTGTAGACACCAAAATCGTGTCGACTCCCCTGGTCCTTCCCCGTCTTATTCTTCTTCGCCTATTGAACCCTTGTCGATCGCTTGTTTCACCAACCTTGACCCTGGCAGCATGTAAAGATGAACACAGAGCTAAAACTAGGCTCTATACCCATTATGCATCTGCCGACGTCGGTCTTTACCCGACCGATGTCACCGACGTCGGTCACCTATCGGCTGACGTCGGTAATCCTGCCGACGCCGGTCACCTTCCCCTGGTCCGTTATCAGTTACCATTCGGTTTCCTGAAACGGTTGACGAACCGTTTCTGGAACCGTCCCCGTCCCCCGCCTTCATCAACCTCTGCCAGCGATTTGAACGAAGGATCCCCGAACGCTATTCAGAAACACTGACCAACCTGCGAATTCCTCCGTCAACCTGCGAACTCCGAGCAATCATCAACACAAACGACATCAACTAATCTGCACACCATGGCTTCCATCGCGACTTCTACCAGGTAAGTATCATTCTGTTTATTTCATTTCTTTTTTAATTATTATTTATCAGTCTGTTATCTCTGCCTCTGTCCCGACTCTGTTCAACCCTGTCCCGACTCTGTTCAACCCTGTCCCGACTCTGTTTAACCCTGTCTCGACTCCCCCAGACTCTCTCAGACCCTGTCCCGACTCCCCCAGACTCTCTCAAACCCTACCCTGACCTTATCAGACCCTATCCCGACTCTGTTCAGCGTTATCCCGACTCTGTTCAGCGCTGTCCCGATTCTTTTCAGCGCTATCCTGACCCTGTCCAGACCTTCCCAGAACCTGCCACTACCGACGCCGGTCACTACCCCGACCGACGACGGCATGATAACCGATGTCGGCACCTTCCTTGACCGACACCGGCACTACAGAGATCGACGCCGGCGACTGTACAGAACAGTGCCGCTTATCAGGTACGCCTTTTATTTTTCTGTCATTTATTTCTATCATTATCATATACTTTCGTCCAATTTTCTACTCTTTTTTATCAGTGGGTTGATATCCTTCTAGGGAGTCTTCGTACTTCCGGGATCGGGCGTTCGCCTGACAGCCCACCATATCTTTGACTAACGTCTTCCCGTGTTTTAGTCTCTTTTTCGCAGGTGTCATTCCTCCACAGCCAAAGAGGAGAATCTTTCAACGTCTGATTTCGGTGCGCATGACTTTATCAGGTACTTCTAGCCTTAACCATCTTTTAGTTTCTTATTTCTCTTTTGAATGTAGAAATCAATTTTGCATAGAAACATTCTGGCACGCCCGGTGGGACCCTAGATCCTCCTCGGGTTCTTTCTTTCTTTCGTTCATTTAGGCGCATTAGGTTTCTTCCTTTTCGCCTCCTTTCGTCTCTTCTTAAACAACATCATAAGCAGAACTAAAATGAACATTTCTTTCTTGCACTTCTAGACTAGCTAAACTCATACTCTTCGACTCTTTCTCCATTCGTCTTCATACGAACAAACATTTCAACTTGGACATTAAAACACTCTGCATTCATTTTTGTTTGCCTGCATCCCTTAGACCACACATAGTAATTAAATCGCATATTGAATTAATCTAGATCACTTCATGTTACACGACCAAACCACCTGCACAAAACAAACATTTTAACTTACCTGAGACAAGGTCCGACTGGGATTTCATCCCCCAGCGGATACCTTACCCGTCCCGGTGACCCTACTTGGATTTCATCACCAAGGGGGAAACCCACTCCGTTCTCTGGCGGAGTATAATCTCTAGGCGAGGTATATCTTGGCTAAGCGAAACCAGCTAACCACTGGAATCGTGAAGTGAGGGGAGCTTGCTCCTTAGCACTAGGCCACGCACCAGACCCTAACACAGACTTCTTGAGCACCATAACAAAACTCGAGACCATCCATAGACTGCTTCTTCTAGGACCCATTTTTCAGCCAATCTTTCTCTACACACACATTCTAAGGCATAAAGCCACTATAATCCTAAAATTTTATTTCTAGAGTTTCAGGATCTGCTTGTGTCTTCATCTTTTTGGTTCTTATCTGCTTGTTTGAGCTTGTGAGGACGTTCTCCCTTGCCTTGAATGGTTCTGACTCGTAGCCAAGCCAAGGCTCTAGTCGATCACGTGAGGCATCATCCTCTTCCGTCTACCCCACCTACAACCAACCCTACAATGGAGTTCAACTCAGAAACTGAAAGAACTCATACCAGACCATCTCCGCCCCAAACGCCTATTATTCCAGAAGGGGACCAAGACTTCGCACGATTCTTGGACCTCAATACTAAAGCCCTGCAACACTATCTCACGAATAGCCAAACGCGAGACCCCTTTGGCAATCCAATTTATGGAATGCCGACTTCTCTCCTCGCAACTGCGGTCGTATCAACAACGTCTGTAGTCCAACCCTTAGACACCCAGGCTGTTGCCTCAACCAATGACCAACCTTTCACCAACCATCCAAGTGTGGCCTCTCCTTCCGTTGTTGGGCCCACTTTCACCGGGGTTTCGGCCCCCAATCAATCTCAGTCTACTCAACCACTTTCTACCCCCTTTCAAAACCTGGTCATCTCTATTCCGCCCACTCTTACTCCTATCAACACTAGGGTGGCTACCCATCCGTTAGCCCATGTTACCTCTAACCAACCTCCCATGACAACATCAAACCTACCCATATCTTCCATCCAACCATCTTTAGTCACTTCTTCCGTCCCCACGACTAGTCATCCGTACGTTGTGCCCTTATTGGTACAACCGACTACGTCGTATACCTCTTCCAGCCTCTTTCAAGCGCCTCACAATCTAGGAGGTGCTACATCCGCCAATCCGTTAGTAGATATTATCAAGATGCTGATGGATAAAATGTCCAACCTAGAGACCTCTATTACCGGCTCACGCAACACTCTCTCGTACGAACAAATCTGTAACGAGCCCATCCATCCTTCCGTCCCCATCAGACCATATCCCAACCAGTGGGAACTTCCTAAGTTTTCTCGTTTTCAGAGTAAGGAAGACCCACAACAACATTTACAGGCATTCAGACATGCCTGTTACCTTATCGCCCATGACGATGCGTTACTCTTACGCACGTTTCCCATGTCTCTCTCAGGTGCTGCACTTGACTGGTACAGCTCTCTTCCTAGCCATTCCATCCTTACATTCACTCAGTTGGCCCAGCTCTTCCTCGATCATTTCTCCATCAATATCACCAAGAAGGTCTCTATCACAGACCTCTATTCTATTCGCCAGTTCGAGGATGAATCTATTGCTGATTTCGTCACTCGGTGGAGGAGCCTTATCAATCAACTTTCATTTTCTTTACCTCAGCCTGAGCTTATTGAACTTTTCTCTCAAGCCTGTGCTAAACATATTTCTTCTACCTTGAGGGTTCAAACCTTCCGCACTTTTGACGAGGCCTTCACGATGGCTCGTAAACATGAATTACGTGCCGTTGAGGAGAATAAAGTCAAGTTGCGGAGTAAGAATCCCAACTCCAAAACCAATAACCCTTCTTCTAAGCCCTCCTCGTCCAATCTTAAATCTAAAGCTTCAGCAAATGCTGTGGTTGTTAGATCTTCCTCTTCTTCACCTTCAACTAATCAACCTGAACCATCCACGTCCATGAGCGCCACTCGTCAATTTCAGCAGAGATACATACAGCGACAGTTTACTCCACTTGGAGAATCATACGCGTCTGTGCTGGAAAAACTCGTCAAACAAGGGGCCATCAATCTCCCTCAGATCCGACCTCCACCACAATTTGATCCCTCACGCACCATCTCTACGTGGTATAGGGAGAATGACTTCTGCCACTACCACCGTGTTAAAGGTCATGACACGGGCAACTGTAAAACCCTTAAAAACATAGTTCAAGACATGTTGGAAAAGGGTGACCTCATCCTCGACAATCCTAACGCCCCTCCTAATCAGGGTATCGATATCTTCAAACAACCATTCCCTAATCATCCACCAACCCAAAACAACGTCCAGACCTTGACTGACAATACCCATGAACATAATATTCGAACAGTCAATACAGTCTCGCCCCTCATTTCCAACCAACCCCAAGAGGTGAGTTCATCCATCAGTCCATCACATGTGGACGAACCTCTTTCTCCGGCTAGTTCTCCCTCAACTTCTCTCATTTTGGAGGATGCCTCGACCTTACCAGCACCGCCAGTTTCACCATCTTCCTTCTTGCTGCCTATAGAGGACCCAACCTTTCCTACTCCTCGGCCACAAGTGAAGGGCACTATCATCCCTGTCCTTTACCCGCTTGAGGAGCTTCATTCACCAGTTTCTTCTCCACCCAGAGAAGAACCTATCTCTCCTTCATCTCCAACCAAACATGAACCTGTCACAACTTCATCGTGTTTTGAGCCCGAGACTACTACATCTGTCCCACCTTCAGTCCCACAACCATTGGCATCTTCTCAAGAGCCTAAACCTCATCCCGCATCTTCTCAGCCATTTTCCCGACTAGTGGAGAGACTCAAACTTCTCCCTTCTAGGAAAGTGGAACATCAGGGATTGTGGAACCGCCTCACAGCTCTTCAACAAGCCCGGGCCCTCTCATCTCATGCTGCTAATCCTCCCATGGCAGAACCTTCTAAGACTATCAACAAAAATCCGATCCCCACTTCCAAACCGTCTACATCTCCATCAACCTCATCAAAACCAAAACCCTCATCTATCCCGCCTAAACCTATCAAATCACTTGGCGTTCGCCCCGTCTCCAACCTCACTCATCCACAAGTAAAGGTGGACTTAACCCAAACTTCAACTAATCATAGTCTTCAATCTAAATCTCAAAAGACTGCCAAACCACAGAGGCGAACGCCTCCTCTTCCGTCACCATTGCCCTCCATTTTGGGCCCACATCCTTCAACCTTAACCAGAGTCCTTCCCGCTTCAACCTCTAACCAAAACTGGTTGCCTCCTTTGCTTCCTTTACCTACCACTAGCCTACCCTCTCCCAAAAGGGCGATACCTCTCACGAAGAGTGTACCGTCTCTGCCTGTCATCGCACCATCAACCCAGAAGGTGGTACAAAAACCTCCTCCCATTTTGCCCAAGCAAAAGTCACCGACATCCCATACATCGATGAACATGGACCCTTTAGTGGGCTCATACTCTTTGATCTTGCAACGACTTTTGCAAACTTCTAGCATAACTCTTCCACCCATCAAGCCCTTTCAACCTCTCGGGTCTAAACCTTCCTGGTTCGACGACACGAAGATTTGTTTATATCATCGTACACCAGGACATGACACTGAGACTTGCTGTGCCCTCAAGGCTGTCATTCGCCGTTATCTGGAGAAAGACACTCTTCTCTTTGAGGACACTTTCGACCGCCCCCCGACTCCTTCTCACAACCCTTCAACCTCTTCAAACCCATCCACATCTCATCAACCGGTTACAACCCCTACATCATCTTCACCTCCCATCTTTGAAATCAATGCCATTCACATCACCACTAGGTCACAAAAGGATAAGGCGAAAGAAAAAGCTGCCATTCCTTGGACCTACCCTTTTGTCAATCCACCTCAACCGCCTAAGCCTAAGATTTCTATCCTTGGCGCGCCTCAACCTTCCTCTCCTTCTTCTTCTTCTAGACCAATCCACGACTCCATGTTGAAACAACTTCACCAGACGCCTGTGAAGATGTCCCTCTACGATCTCGTCCAAACCTCACCTCAACATCGTCAGGCCCTCATCCAAGCCCTGCAGGCAGCGGAGGTCCAACCTGAGGATCCTCAACCACTTGCTGCCCTTGTCCACTCCTTAGCCCCTGTTGCCTCCATAACATTCAGCGACTCTGAGATTCCTACATCCAACACGGAAGATCAGGACGCCGCCCTCTTCATCACTTCCTACATCGATTGGACACGCATTAAATGCGTTATGATCGACGGGGGCGCTAGCATCAACATCATCTCCACTCATGCCTTTGATCAGTTGGCTCTTCTCAAGAATTGCGTCTCCAAAACTGACGCGATCTTGCGCTCTTTCAACGACACTACTGCCACGACCATTGGTACAGTTATCCTTCATATCCGCGTTGGTCCACGCATAGTCCCGGAGCTCTTCTACATCATTTAAGGAGAGTTCCAATACAACATCTTGCTGGGCCGACCCTGGATCCGCGCCATGGCCTGTGTCCCCTCCACCCTACACCGTTGTGTGAAGTTTGAGCATGATGGACAAGTCCACACCATTCTCGCTGACCCTTCGCCTTTCAAAACCTGCAATACCACCTACCGTCCAAACGATGTCCTCATTCCTATCAAGCCATCAACCTCGGCACCGCCTCCATCCGCAGAAGTTTCAACCAGTTCGCAACAGGCGGTCGCCCTTACACCTCCCCTTCAAGCGACAACCACAGATCCCATGGAAGACGTCTTTCAAAGACTTTCATTGGGAGAGTATCGCTTGTTGGCTTTAGACATGTTCCAAACTCTGCAAGAGTATGGACGCCTTCATCACAGCCCCAGCTACGACCATCGAATTGGGATGATCATACCTTATGGTCCCCCTCACCTCCGCACCAACCTCGTCTATGGAGGGCTTAATCAAGCTCCTACTGACGGTAATCCTCTTTCTTCACCTCAACCTTTCACATCAGATTTCTCATTTCTTGGCAACCCCGCCTTTGCACATACTTACCTTTACAGGTGTGCATGGAAGGGTTTTGGTTTCGGACGCTATGAGCAGGGCTCCCATCAGCCTATCCAACCGCTCAATGATGACGATGCCAAGAAACGGTATGGTCTGGGATATCACGACCCCACTCAAGACCCTGTAGACCTTTATCCTGAACCAATCCTTGACCAATCTCCTCCACACTCGCCTATTTCGCCACCTTCACCTACGGAGTTAGTGGTTTCCATTCCTCCTAGTTTTTTTTTTTCTCATAAACACCATTCGCCTGGACCCCTTGACTTATCAGCTCAATGGGGTATCCAAGTCTCTCCCTCTCATTCTTCCCACCATGATCGAAGATGAGTCGGCAACCATTCACACTGTTCACTGCGTTGACGATGACGCCATTCTTTCCTACATGGGCGCTGATGATTCTTTCATCCAGCGCTCCCTCCCTTCTGAGACCCAGGTTATGTTAAATGAATCAACCATTGACATCAACCTTCCTTCTTCTGATGTTCCTCATGTCTTAAAGATTGGCCAATCTTTAGACGCTCAGGAGCAGCTTGACTATACCCAGTTCCTCTCCGACCATAGCAAGGCCTTTGCCTGGACTTACAGTGATATGCCTGGCATCGACCCCACCATCGTTACCCATAACATTGTCACCAAACCAGAGGCTAAGCCTGTCAGGCAAAAGCTTCGAAAGATGCATCCTCGCGTTGCCCTCCTTGTCAAGGAGGAGCTTCAGCGTCTCCTTTCTGTCTCCTTCATCCAGCCTATCGATTATCCACAGTGGGTCTCTAACATCGTCCCAGTCACCAAGGCAACTGGGGGGATTCGGATCTGCACAGACTATCATGACCTTAATCTAGCCTGTCCTAAAGACGACTTTCCTCTTCCTAACATCGACCAGCTTGTTGATCTTACGGTCGGCCATGAGATGCTATCTCTTATGGACGAGTTTTCAGGATACAATCAAATCCTGATCGCTCCGGAAGATCAGCACAAGACTACTTTCATCACCCCATGGGGAACTTTCTGCTATCGAGTCATGCCTTTTGGCTTGAAGAACGCAGGCGCCACTTATCAGCGTGCCATGACCTACATTTTCCACGATCTCCTCCACAAAATCATGGAGGACTATGTGGATGACCTTCTCGGCAAATCCAAATTTCGCCGCGACCATCTGACCATTCTCAACATCATCTTTTCTCATCTTCTTCAGTACAATGTCTGTCTTAACCCCAAGAAATGTATTTTTGGGGTCCTCTCTGGCAAGCTTCTCGGCTTCATCGTTTCCTTCCGTGGCATCGAGATAGATCCCGCCAAGATTCGCGCTATCCTCGAAATGCCTCCCCTGACCAATCTCAAGCAGCTTCGCAGTTTGCAAGGCAAGCTCCAGTCCATTCGCCGTTTCATCTCGCAGCTTTCTGACCGCTGCCAACCCTTTCATCATCTCCTTAAGAAGGACGTCATTTTTACATGGGATAAGGACTGTCAAGAGGCCTTAAAACGCTATCTGGTCTCTCCACCAGTTCTCATTCCACCTAAAGACGACCAACCCTTCTACCTTTATATCTCAGCCACTCACCATTCGTTAGGTGCCATGATCGCGCACCGAGACGAGCATCACCGTGAGCAAGCCGTTTATTATATCAGTCGCACACTGGTCGACTATGAAACTTGGTATACCCATATCGAGAAACTCTGTTTGGCGTTAGTCTTTGCTGCTACTAAGCTTCGCCACTATCTTCTTAGTCACAAAACCTTTGTCATCACCCACACCGACCCTCTCAAATATATGCACTCCAAGCCATATCAGAATCAACGTATGGCTCGGTGGCTCATGCTGCTTGCTGAGTTCGATCTCGAATTCATCCAGCAGAAATCTATCAAGGGGAAAACCATCGCTGATCAACTAGCCGATGCCCCTCTTCCTGACACTCAACCTTCGCAGTGTGAATTCCCTGACGAGTCTATCACTGCGCTTTCCTCCGACGACACCACCTATCAGATGACTATGTTCTTTGACGGGTCCAAATGTCAACTAGGTGGAGGTGCTGGGGTCATTCTCATCCCACTCGAAGGGGAGCCCATGCCTCTGTCTTTTAAACTCGACTTTGATTGTACCAATAATATGGCCGAATACGAGGCCTTAATTTTGGGACTTCAGACCGCCCTCTCTCTCAGCATCAAGTCCATCAACATCTTCGGCGACTCGCAGCTCGTTGTCAATCAGGTTAACGGTTCATACCTCTGTAAAAATGAAATTTTGCAAAGGTATAAAAATCATGCTGACATTCTCCTTGCATCTTTCGACCATTTCCTCTTGCAGACTGTTTCTCGATCCACAAACAAGTTTGCTGACACTATGGCTTCTCTTGCTTCCCATATCCCATCTTCCTCATCTGCATCCAGACTTTTTGTCACGGTGCATCGTGTGTCGTTACCTTCATATATCTCTCCTCACATTCATCATGTCAACACTATAGACCCAAGCCCACAAGATGCTTGGTATAAGCAACTTGTGGACTTCTTATCTCTCTCTATCATTCCTCCCAACCTCTCTAGTAATGCACGACGAGCTTTTATCAAGCGTACTGCTCGCTATACCATGCTAGGGGGTCTTCTCTATAAGCGAGGCTTCGACGGCCTCCTTCTTCGCTGTCTCACCTCCACTGAAGCATCTCAAGCCATTCAACATGTCCACGACGGAATTTGTGGCGGACATTTTAGTGGAAATTCGGTTGCCAAGCGCATCCTTTGTCTGGGCTATTATTGGCCTACCCTTCATCAAGACTGTAGCGATTATGTTCGGCGTTGCATCAAGTGTCAGTAGCACTCTAACTTGCTTCATCTCCCCAGTCACGCCTTACAAGTTGCTCAGGATTTCTGGCCTTTTTCTCAATGGGGTTTAGATCTCATCGGTGAGATTAATCCTCATTCGTCTCTTCGTCATCAATCCATCATCACAGCCACTGAATATTTCACCAAGTGGGTGGAAGCCATTCCTCTCGTCTCCACAAAAGCTGACAAGATCGTCGACTTCATCAACACCCACATCATCTGTCGTTTCGGTGTCCCTCATAAAATCATCACCAATAATGGCAAGTCCTTTAAAAACAAAACTGTCCAAAAGCTATGCGACTCCTTCGACATCAAACTCAGTTTCTCTTCGCCTTACTACCCACAAGCAAATGGGCAGGCTGAGGCTTCCAACAAAATTCTCACCAAAATTCTCATGAAAGTGGTTAGTGACACAGGCAAGGATTGGCACATTCACATTCCTTTCGCTTTGTGGGCTTACCGCACTAGCATCCGAACCTCTACGGGTGCTACCCCTTTTTCTCTTGTGTACGGAACAGAGGCTGTCTTACCTCTCGAAGTACAGATCCCGTCTCTCTGCATTTCTCTACATGACATTCTCTCCAACGATGACTTTCATCAAGATCACTTAGCTCAACTTGAGTTACTTGACGAACACTGTCTTGCTGCCCTTAATCATCTCCATGTCTATCAACATCGCATCAAACACACCTATGACAAAAATCTGCGAGAACGAGATTTTAACATCAGAGACTTCGTCCTCAAAGAGAATCAACACGTGACCAATATGGAGCGAAGTAAACGAGGCAAGTTTGCTCCTAATTGGCTCGGACCTTTTATTATCACGCACAAGTATGGATCAGGGACTTACCGTCTGTCTTCTCTTGATGGACGCCCAGAACCTGAGCCTCTTAATGCATTGCATCTGCGACCGTTCTACTGCTAGTCGAGTATTCATCCACTTGACACTTAACTAGAGCTCGTCCCTTGAGCAATCCCCGTCTTCTTAGTCCTACTTCCTTTCAACCCTCTTCCTTTTAACAATTCCTATAACCCTTTTATGCGGTATGGATGCTTTGTCCTAATAAAAGGGAGTCCTTGACCTTCTACAATCTTGTCCATGACTCACATTTCTGTCAAAACAAATCAAGATGTCAAAATATATCCATGGTCACTATATCTATATCAAAATCAAAAAAAAATAGACTGCTCCCTCGAAGGACAGCTGTACTATCATTGCTGTAATAAATAGACTGCTCCCTCGAAGGACAGCTATTCAAAAGCCTTTTTATTAAATAAAAATCTAGACCACTCCCTCGAAGGATGGCTATGACTACTCTGGCAATAAACAGCATTATTTTAGAAGCTTCCCGCATCGATCAGCTTCACAACCTGACCACTACAACAAATGACATCTCTCTGCAGGCTTCCCGCATTGATCAGTCTGCGCAAAAAAAAAAAAAAAAAAAAACGAGTCACGGACTTGACTTGTAGTTGTCTCAGGGTCTCCTATAAAAAGGGGCAAAGTTATCTCTGCTCTTAAAACGGGTTACCCTCCTTCCTCCTCCTATCACCCGCTCAAGGGACTTCGAGCTCACTTTAATGTCGAAGTGATTCGATTACCGCTCTAACATAACCACGGTCAACAACGTCACGCATGAATGGGGCTCTTGGTTCTCATAACCCCCTATCTATGCTTCCTTTTTGGTCCTTGTCAATGAAAGAGCAATATGCTTTTCACTTCTTCTGCACTTTGGTCACATTCACCTTCATCACTTGTCAATCGACTCAACTCAACTCTCTTTTCAGACCATCAACCTGACCTAGCCTATTCACCCTAGTTTCTATGGACACCAATACACATGGAAACTATCGACTCGACCCAATTTATGTTAAGCATAAACCAATACTTGCTGAAGCATAAATAGACCTCAATTCATTTTTAGCATACATCCATCACGAATATGGAATATTGCTAGGGATGAAAAACCCGTCAACCAATGTTGCAGAATACACCATTTGGAAAAGGCTGCAACATCTTTTTTTTTCCTCATCATTTCATCCAATCATCGACCAACCTATCAACCATTTTAACCACCTGTCTACCACTCAGACCCTTTGTCTGAACTACATTGGTCTGAGGCCCTATCACCAGGGCTATGTAGGCAGCACTCAGTTGACATGGGGTCTTCTGAGGTTAGCTCGACCATTCTCGTTTGTCCGTCTCTCTGATGGACAATCCTTCTTTCTTTCTTTTAACCATAATCTTATCCTTGACCACCACCCATTTTATCCCTTTGACCCTCCCTCCCTTCTAGGGAGAACTACATCGGCCTGAGGCCCTATCACCAGGATTATGTAGGCAGCACTCAGTTGACATGGGGTCTTTTGGGGTTAGCTCGGCCGCATCCTTTCGTCCATTCATCCATCCATCGACCACCAACCATTGGAGATCATGCCTATCTCCTCCGACCTCGACCACTTCCAAGACGTTGTTGCCTTGGTTGTTTTTACATGTATGCTACCTCATGACTGGTTAGCAGAATTGTGCGCAGACCTTTTTGGACCCTCACAAGTATAGGATCGCACACCGGTTGATCCGCACTACTTGTGACTTTTTTGCATTTCTAGGAGCACTTCCTGAGCCCGGGATACCTAGAACGCGACGACCCATTTGGAGCTTCAGCTTAGATTGAGTGACCCGATCAGCAGACGACTAAATGCTGGGGCCCGGTTACTTCAATTTTGGCACTCCTCGACCCTTGACCTGCGACACTTTGACCTGACCATCTCATGCAGTGGTATGCGCGCAATCACGACCTTTGCAGCGTTCACCCTCACCCCTTTTTCATCCGCTCTTTATCAAATCAGCACCCGATTCCCGGTTCCCTTCCCTCGACTCCTGCTTTGAGGGGGAATACCTCATCCTTACTCGGGGCATTTCGTTTCCTATTTTGTCTTGCAGTTCATTCGAACAACCAACAAGATGAAATCACCTTTATCCCTCACCTGGGGCACTCACTCCTATTTTTGTCTTGCAGTTCATCCAGAACAACCAACAAGATAAAAAGGGGCAAATGTAGACACCGAAATCATGTCGACTCCCCTGGTCCTTCCCCGTCTTATTCTTCTTCGCCTATTGAACCCTTGTCGATCGCTTGTTTCACCAACCTTGACCCTGGCAGCATGTAAAGATGAACACAGAGCTAAAACTAGACTCTATACCCATTATGCATCTGCCGACGTCGGTCTTTACCCGACCGATGTCGCCGACGTCGGTCACCTATCAGCCGACGTTGGCAATCCTGCCGATGCCGGTCACCTTCCCCTGGTCCGTTATCAGTTACCATTCGGTTTCCCGAAACGGTTGACGAACCATTTTTGGAACCGTCCCCGTCCCCTGCCTTCATCAACCTCTGCCAGTGATTTGAAGGGAGAGATCCCCGAACGCTATTCAGAAACACTGACCAACCTGCGAATTCCTCCGTCAACCTGCGAACTCCGAGCAATCATCAACACAAACGACATCAACTAATCTACACACCATGGCTTCCATCGCGACTTCTACCAGGTAAGTATCATTCTGTTTATTTCATTTCTTTTTTAGTTATTATTTATCAGTCTGTTATCTCTGCCTCTGTCCCGACTCTGTTCAACCCTGTCCCGACTCTGTTCAATCCTGTCCCGACTCCCCTAGACTCTCTCAGACCCTGTCCCGACTCCCCCAGACTCTCTCAAACCCTACCCTGACCTTATCAGACCCTGTCCCGACTCTGTTCAGCCCTATCCCGACTCTGTTCAGTGCTGTCCCGACCCTGTCCAGACCTTCCCAGAACCTGCCCCTACCGACGCCGGTCACTACCCCGACCGACGACGGCACCTTAACCGACGTCAGCACCTTCCTTGACCGACGCCGGCACCACAGAGACCAACGCCGGTGACTGTGCAGAATAGTGCCGCTTATTAGGTATGCCTTTTATTTTTCTGTCATTTATTTCTGTCATTATCATATACTTTTGTCCAATTTTCTACTCTTTTTTATCAGTGGGTTGATATCCTTCTAGGGAGTCTTTTGTACTTCCGGGATCGGGCGTTCGCCTGACAACCCACCATATCTTTGACTAACGTTTTTCGTCCAGTCTCTTTTTCACAGGTGTCATTCCTCCACAGCCAAAGAGGAGAATCTTTCAACGTCTGATTTCGGTGCGCACGACTTTATCAGGTACTTCTAGCCTTAACCATCTTTTAGTTTCTTATTTCTCTTTTGAATGTAGAAAGCAATTTTGCATAGAAACACCCCTATAGGTAAAAATTTGGTTTATTAAATGTTTTAGGGGTATAATTATTTTTAATATGGTATTTCATAATCCATTTTATGTTATTTAACACATTTTTAGCCTTAGTCATGGTCTAATAAATTTATTGTCATTTTGGGTCATTTAATGGGCTTTTAGGGGTCATAAATGTAAGTGGCATGGTTCCCAATGTTTTTAGGTGTCATATTTTACTTTAAAACATAAAATAGGTTACTTTAACTTTTATTAATGTCATTTCAATAAAAATATTTTAGGTTTTCTAACTAAAGATCAAGTAATCAACTGAAAAAGGCAAGTTTGGCACTTGTATGACCCATGATGGAAGGTGACATATGGGAGAAGGTCATGAAACGTCTCTTAATATTAATAAAGTTAATTTACACATTTTACATACTCTTAAAGTTAAAATTTTTAACTAAAACTATTATAATCCTTCCTTACCTTTCTAGACACATAGAAGTGACCAACAGGTTTATGCTTAGTACAGACAACTAAAGAGGTTTTAGGTCAGTTTTTTTTGGGAGTTATTACTAAAATAAAATACATTAATTTACATAATATTATTTAAAGTATTTTTCAATAATTATTTATGAACCATCTTTTACAAATTGAATGTGTTTTTATAAACACTATTTCTCACACCTTATAGGTTTTACCCCATTTTGGACAAGTCCATATGAACCAGTTGGTGATGTGACTCCATAGGATTTTGGATCTATTATAAAATACTATCCATGTTTATTTTCATGTTTCATGATGTTTTGATAAGAAATTTGTCTCATGTTGCAGGAAGGTGTCACCATTATGTAGCTGTAATCAATTTCTTCATTGTTGTACAATTTTGGTCTTCTACAAAGGTCTCATGTGAATAGTATATTGTGTTAAATATGTATAAAATCCATATTATAACTTCCTTACATGTTTATTTTTATCATATAATTCTTTGGGAAACTTCCCATCTTGTCATTCCCTATAGTCAACTCTTCACTCTTTCCCACTTACAGTCACATGTATGGAGCTTGTCTAGCTTGTTCATGAAATGGTAATGAATGTGTATCAAATTTTTAATTAATTAATATATTTATAAGGTTTATTTGGACATTTGGGGAAGTGAAAGACTAGTTACAAGCTCATTCATCACACCAACCAGTCATTAAACACCCCTATCTGCTCTGTTCTTAATGTTTGCTAGAAGTTTTCATATTGGGATAGATGTTTTCCACATTGCCTTCATATATAATTAATTAAAATAATTTATTTAAGGTATTTAAAATGATTAATATCTTCCCATGAGGCCTTTTATCCACACACACATTGCTTCATTTCATGTTCACTACCTACATACAACAAATACACACCTACAAGACTCCTTGATGATGTCATGATAAGGGTGAAGAATTTGGGAGATATTTGAATCTATTAAGATGTATAAATTTAAATTGAATACTTGATTAAATCATAGAAGTTTCATAAACATGGGTATCTTATATACTTCCCATGTCCACTTTACTACCTATGTGTGAGGATGACAACCTACAGGTGGTACCTCAGAGCTATGAAGGCCTTTGGATGGGAAATTTATAAAATTTTAAGGTCCTTTTAAAATAATAATATGTGGTGGAGTCATAAAATAACTATTTAGGATTATAGGGTGGTAAAAAAATATGATAATCTTTTCTAAAGATGATGACTATATCTTTAGGGAAACCTTCCCTAAATGTGAAAACAGAGGTCCAAGGGCATTTTATAGATATCTTAAAACATGTTTGTAAAGGGTTTTAAAGAATTTAGATAGGTATACTTTATTATATATAGTATGTCAAATAAATATGCCAAGGATGGGGTCAAGAGGATTTATGGAGCCTAACTATTTGAAGCCTCAAAGTTGCCTACAAAAAGATTGAAACCTTGCATTCTTATCTACAAGTTTTGAGTTTGAATGACTTTGACATCCTAGGGTTGAAAAAAAATCATTATTTAATTTTTATGATGGTTAAAATAATTTAGTAGTGTAAACATATAATTAATTTAACTATTAGGATGTTGATGCATAGTTTTTCAAGCTCATATACACATACAAGTGTCCCTCTACAAGAAAATGAGCACCTAAAAATAGGAAAATAGAGAGTGGTATGGCATGTGATGGCTAAGTGGTGTTTTATGACATTAAAGTTTAATTAAGGTATTAAAATATAATTTATGACCCCAATTATGCAATTATATCTCTCCATACCATGACCATGCTCAATTTCATCTCACACACACCTACATGAATCAAAAGGTAGAGTTTCATAGTTAGGGCAAGGAGAACTCAATTTGATGAATTCAAAGTGAATATGAAGGGTAAAATTATATTTAACATGATTAAATATCCTATTATAACATTAATTATATCCATTATTACATCTATTAACTCTTTTTAATGTGAAACAAGCTTAACCAGACCTTTTAGAGCCTTGTATGCACCTATAACTGAGTGTGCAGTCTTGAGCATGAATTAAGGATAAGGAGGTGAAATTTTTTAGTAATAGAGAGAGGGTTTAATAAAAAAATTAAATTTTTAATTATTTATTTATAAATTTTTTTTATAGGGTCCAATTCTCCCTTCAATATGATGACCCACTCTTCCTACTAGCCAAAAGTAGCAGTCTGTACAGATGAACTAGGAAACCTATGTTGCTCAATAGGTAAGGATGAGGAGTCCAAAGAAGAAGAGTGTTTTTGGGTGAATTAAAAGATTATTTATCATTAATTTTATGTGGGTAATATTTTTAAGAAGCCTAAACATCTTGGAGTTAGCAATGGGAGGTCATTCTTAGGTAGAAGTGAAAAAATGCAAGAAAATAGTCCTTTTGGAGGCATTTTTTGGGTAAATTGAGTTATTTATGTGACTAAATGGATGAATATATCTTAAAATTTTGGATAAAGGTTTCAGTATGACATTATATAACTCATAAAATCTTAATTTTTTCTTGGGTAAGAGGGATATACCTCATTATTTTGTTTCATAGGTCAGCTAGTCAAGAAAATCAAGGTTTTGGTAAAGCAAGCAAATGAAGCCAAGGTGGGTGACAAAATTGATATAAATCTTGGGGAATTTTTTTTAAAAAAAAATTATGTGTATTAAATTTAAATATGTGATATTAAACACTACAATATCATACCTCTCAAAATGATCAAAACACCCTTGTACAGAGTCCAACTAGACAAGCTCCACTTAGGCCTAGTTGGTGAATGAGAGGAGGAGATGAGAAGGAGTGTTTTGAGGGTTGTAAGATGATTTTGGAATATGAATTAAATAAAATAAAAAATTATATACCTTATTCAAAGGGATGAAACTATGTAGAATAGTCCAAACCTGCAAAGGTTATAGTCAGGTTTATCTAGCATGTTTATGCCTAAAGACCAAATGTGAGACCAATGTAACTTTTAGCTATAAGAATGGATTTAAATTTAAAAAAAAAATTATAAGGTCATATAAGATATTTTTAATCTTTTGGTTTGAATACAAAGAACAATAAATTCATTTTTGGCCTTAAGAACCATATTATGGCCTATGCAAATGGAGAAACAAGCTCGATAGGTTAGTTTTGAATGCTAACATATTTCATGAGATTGTGAATGGATGAAAAAGGAGTTTATATATGTTATTAAAGGTCATTTAAACCATTTTTTTAGATTTTTTTGGAAAATCCAATGTCAAGGCTTTATGAACAAAACTTAAGGATAGAAACTACCTAAAACCCTTGCAAACCCTCAATTAACACTTGATGAAGGAAATTAAGTTGGAAAGATAATATAATGGAATAATTTTCCTATAATAAATATTTAAGGTTGTATAATACTCTCTAAATCTACTCTCCATCAGGATTAGTTGTATGGAACTATACGTATGGAGTGTAAAATAAGGTATTTTTGAAAGTTTTTTGTATTGTGTAAGTTCTAAAGACTTTCAAGGAGTGATATAAAGTTTGGGAGGAATATTAGGACTTAAGATAACTAAAAATATAAATTTAATTTCTTGTAAAAAATCCTAACTACATCAACTATTTGCTTCATCTCATCTTATGAAAACTAACATAGTGACTAAACTAGGGAGAAGTGTGAAAACTTTAAGTGGATGGATTTTTAAGGTGTGACTAAGAATTATAAGGAAATTAAGAGTATTTAAAATTTTCATCCACTCCATCCCATGTATTTTAATTTAAAAATAAATCCAAGTTTGAAGGCAAGTGTGAGGGGTGACTTTAAGAGGAGTTTTCTTGATAGCAGACAGTGATGGCTCACTCATTGGAGATTCTAGAAGACTAGGACTATAAACAATTAATGGAGAGGAATGTATGAAATCCTTCCCTCTGATTAAAATCATTATAACTATCCATAATATATTTTGGAATTTTCAAATAGGTGTGGATATTGAAGGCAATTTTTTGAGCCAACATAAGGAGTTTTATGCCATTTTTCATGAGTTTCATGACTTGTATGGACACTAGTACTTATTTAAATTTCATGGTTAATTTAAAATATCCTTTTCATGAATATTTAACCTATTTTATCATCTTTATATGTTTACAAGTGACCTTTGGACTTCCCTTATCTCACCCCTCTCCTAAATGCTATAAATAGTGACTCTTTTGGCCCTTTTGAGAAACCTCTATTTGTTAATGGTGAAACCCTAGCCAATTTTGTATTTTAATGAATTTTTAAGAAATTAAAAAGTGTAATTTCCTACTTAAATTCTATACAAATGAGTTTTGTTAAAATATTATTGGTTTTATCTAGTAGAAGATGATCTTTTCTAGCATGTTATGCTTGATTATTCACCAAGTGTGTAGAAGAGTAATTGTTACAGGTCTTTGTTAGTGATGTATTTTAGTGTATAAGTGTTTTATAAGTGTTATATGATTGTATTATAAAAATTATCATTCATCATCCCTCATAAACATCAATATACCTCTTGAACCTAGTATACGAAACATTGATGTAACAATTTATCTTGAGTTGTGAGTTTTATGTGAATGAAGCTTTGATTTTCTCTAAGAAGTATAAGTTTAGTCAATAGGACAAAATTAAATATTGGTGAATCACATTTTATCTTTATAAGTTTGTATTGTTAACCTTTTTCATGCAAAGTTGATAAGTAAAATAATGTTTCAAAGAATGCATCAAGAGAACTATCCCTTTTAGAGATTCATCTCACCAAATTGATTACCCATAACAAGTAAGATGTTTCCATTATGACAATTGGATGATGAGAGATGAGACATCATCTCAAAGGGTGAAAATCTAAGTGACAATAATACTCATGTTATAATCTCTTAGGACTTAGAAGTTATCTTGTATTCATTATCTCTTAGTGCATGAAGTATAATGGTTATATAGAAAACATCGTGTTGTATCACCTCCTTTTGAGTAGGTTTAATTTATACAATATATAAGTCTTTTCCCCATAAGTAATTAGTTGGCATAGATAAGATCATTTAAAGATACATTCAAGAATCTAGCCCTTAAATCTAGAGGCTTATTTCTAGTATAGGTACACCCATATACCTAGAAATGTTGCCATGTTGTTCAAATTTAGAAGAAACTTTAATAAATTTTTATAAGGTGAAAGATTTGGTGACAATAGTTTTGGTATGCCTGATGGGACTAAGTTCTAAGAGAGTGTAAAGATTTTTGGTGTGTTTTTCCTCTTTTAGATTTTGGGAGTAAGCAAGTTAACACCAATGGAGACTCTGAATGATAACTTCTAGTTGAAATTATCCCAAATATAACTCATTAAAGATTTTGATCAATTTTTTAATTCAATATAATATATGAGGTTGATATGAATAGCTATGGTGAATATTCCTATCATGAACCTCCCTATCAACATTGTTATGAACCACATTATACCCTTCATTAGTCTTCTCACAATGGCTACCAATATTATGATCCATGACAACCCTATAGTCATATGTTTCCCTCTATAAATGGACATCATGTTGTTAGGAATCCCTATGAAGAAGGATACCAAGAAACCTATCAAGAAATTCCTCATTATCAGTCTCAATATGGGCCTTATCATTCATATTATGATGCCTATCAACCCCAACAAGATGTTTTTATGGATTCTAAATCAAGGTATCAAGAAGAGAGAATTGAATTATTACAAGTTAAAATAAAACAAGATAAATTTGGTCTTGATCCCCATCATTACTATCCTCATTCATTTTTTACATATTATATCAAGTCTTTATTGGCATCCATATCAGAATTACTAGTTAATGAAGATGGTATGAGAACATAGGATGATGAGTATGATGTGTTTCCTGACATGTCATGGATTGGTTAAGAGGTATTCTTAAAGTTGTATGAAAATGTTGGAGATGTTTGAAGAGCTAGAAGGAACTCAATTGGAGATCAAAGAAAAAATGGAATTGGCAAATAAGTGCCTTCAATGCTCAATAGATATGCTTAGTATGTGGGAGGATAAAAAGCTAAAAAATGAACATGTTGTTGTTGAAGAATTATAAGAAATATATTGGAAATATGAAACTCCTATTTATGTAGGTTTTTTCCCTTGTAATCAGCACAAGAAATCACTTCCCTATGAGCTTACTAGTACATTCCTCTTTCCTAAATCCACTCACAATCCCTCTCTTACCATTCAAAATCCCTTTCCAATTAATAAAAATTTAACTACACCTCATATTCCATATCCTTCACATGAGCCTATCCATCAACATTCCACCTCACCCTTTCTTAAGGAAAATCCCATGTTGAGGGAAGCAAGTGAAGAGGAGAAAATCCAAGCCATGTCTGATCAAGAAGATGTCATGAGTGACTATGAGGTAGAAATCACCATAGGGAATTTCCTTGGTAAACAAAAGAGAAACCTTACCTTCATTAGTGAAGAGAAACATATTGAAGACTATTTTACTATTGTCCATGAAGAATGTGGCCAAGACTTGAAGAGAGGGGTATTTAAAGAAGACTCCATATTTGATCATGAGGTTGAGGATGACCATATCAAGCATGAAGTGGAGAGTACTATCAAGGATGAAGGTCAAGTCACTCTTTAAGAAGTTTCAGTCCTAAAGGAATGTCATGAAACCAAGGTAGAAGATAGTTCTTGGAAATGACTCAATACCCCTATCTGATTTTGAATCACCTTCAGATGCATTGGAACATGAATAACATCAACTTGATGACCTCATACATCAATAAGATAAGATTGAAGAAGTAATGGTTCTAGATGACAAAGAAGACAAGGATTATTAATAGATTCTAATGAAGCTCTTTCCAGAGCTTTAAGATATTTTCTAGGTTGAGGATCAAGTAATTGAGAAGGTGGTGAAAGAATCTTCCATAAAGGACAATGACAAAGATTGGGTAGAATATGTAAATCTCCTTGATGATCTTGAAAAAATTGCGGCTGAGAATAAACCTAATCTCATTGACATCATCATGGAAAATAAGAAGGAATGCCTTATTGAACTACCATTGGAGGTCATAACTAAGGAACTATATGAGAAATTTGAAGCTATTTAGATGCAAGAAGAGTTCATTTCCGTAGCTAATCTATTTGGAGCTATTTGTTCCTCATTGAACACCATGCCAATGAAATTGGAAAACACCATGAAGGAGATGGAGGCATCAATGCCAAGGGTCAAAAGGCTACATGAATCATTAAATTATGCATGTCATGAATCAAGAGATGTTTAAAACTTCCCCTTTGATCTAGGAGGAAATGTTCATTTTAGGTGTGTTTGAATTAGTTTGGTTGTTTTGTTTGTGTGTTCCATAAGTAATCATTAAGCACGTGTGTTTATTTTGTGTGTCCTTATTTGTGGTTTGGTATTCTATCAAAGGTAATTTGTGTGTCTAACCTATGTACAAGTGACTCTATATCCCAATAGATAGGATTAAGTAACTGGTCTGGCATAACAAGCATACCACACTTAGGAAATTACCAAAGATGTTGACCATTTTGACCAAAATTCAAAATGGATCAAACACTTATAGTATAAAAAATATGTATGGGTAAAATATAATTTTACAGGGTGTATTTAATGTCATATCATATGATTTTAGCCTTGGTCATGGTCTAATTACCCTATATGTCATTTTAAGTCATTTAAGGGTCCTTTTGGGGTCATATATGCAAGTGGCATGTTTTTAAAGGTATCCAAGTGTTCTAGTTTTCATACCAGTCTCCAAGATGTTAGATTCCCTATCAGGAATGTCAGTCTCATATAAAACATGTAGGTTCTCTAACCAAATACCAAGAAATCAACTTGAAAAGAAGAAGTTTGGCACTTGTATGATTTATAGGGAAGTGTGGCACATGTGAAAACATTGTGGGATAACTATAAAACTTCATAAAAATAATTTACACACTTGAAATGCTATAAAAGTGCCTAAAATGTCAAAAACCATTCTTTTCTCTTATCACTCCACCATGCACATAGACCTAGTCAACAGGTTTATGCTTAGTATGACTAGTTGGAGAAGTTTTATTAAAAAAAACCTTTGGGGGGAGATATTACATTAAGAGAGATTAATTTTAATAATAATATTTCAAGGATGGGTAAAATTTCCTTTATGAATCATCTTTAACAAGTCAACTATGTTTTTTTCTTACTTTTTCCCATACCCTATAGGTTTTTCTCTTGTTTTGATAAGTACATACAATCTACTTGGTGATATTGATTCCAAAAAATGTTAAATATATATTCCCATGATTTACATTCTTAATTTCAAGTTTTTAAAATATCTCATGGGATAATTAGTTCAGTTTTCAAGTTGATGTTCTAGGTGAGTTTGTAGTCAAGTTCACTACTTGTAGAAGGTTAGATTATCTGCAAGGGCTTCATGTGAATGGGATATTATGTTTTACATATTTCAATTCTATAATTATCACATACGTTACATGTTTTTTCTTACAAATCATACCTTGATAAAATATTTAGTCATTTCATACTTAGCTCTTTACCCACTTTCACTTACAACCATGTTGAATCATTTATATGGAGCCTATTTGGCATGTTCATGGAGGTGTAGTGAAATTATTAGGATATTTAACATTTATTTATAATAAATAACAATAAATTAAAATACTTTCACTAGATAAAAGAGGGTTTATGATAGTCAACTCAATCACTCACACAATCTTTTGTCATTGGCATGCCACTGTAGTGATACCTATAGGAAGGTAAAACATTGAAATAGAGTGTGGAATCTTATATAAATATATTTGATATCATAATATTTAATTTTATCCTTTTTTAATAGCATGGATTTGTTCATAGTGTTAGATTCATGATATTACTATCCATACTTATATCCACTACTTGTACATTGGCATTCCCACCTACAAGTGGCACTAGCAGAGAATTAAAATGTTGATTAAAAGAGATGTGACATGTTTAAAGAATTAATAAAGATCAAGAGATTTGGATGAATATTGGAAACCATGTTGGGATTCATAGACTAGTAAATAGGGTTGAAGACCACCTTTTAAAGGTGATGATTGTGTTCAAGGACCATTTCCCTAAAAGATGAAAACAAAACACCTAGCCATTTTGTGGCTATCACATGACAAGGTTATCAATAGTTTTGTTGAATCTTAATGATCAAACATTGTATCCTCTAAATATTATAATATATCTACAAAATATGAGAGGAGTATGATTAGTGGAAGGTAGTTATTGAAAGGCCCAAAGATGCCCCTTTGGTCATTGACTTCAAACAGTATCATCTACATGACTTAAGATCCAAAGAAACCTCTTCACCAAAGGTTAAAATAAATAAAACATTTTTACATGATTTAATGATTATAAATATTTTAAAGGAGCATTTATCATCTAAAGGGTCATTTAAAAAGGATGATAAACTATGTTTTGGGTCCCATCCATACTTACATGTGTCTCTCCACCCAAGGTTGCAATAACTAAACCATGTTTACATTATTGAATGATTATAAATAGTTTAAATGAGGATTTATTATCCAAATGGTCATTTAAATAGGATGATATACTATGTTTTGGGTCTCATCCACACCTACATGTGTCTCTCACCTATGATGTTAATATATAGTGGACTGTAAAGTCCTACAAATGCATGTGATGAACTTGGACATGGAAACTTATGAACATAGATACATATATCAGCCCATAAATTTCTTCCTAAAATTTTAGATTGTTACCATATGATATATGACATGAATTTCAAGGGTAAAGTCACATATAAGACCCTACATAGCCAACTATATCTGACTATGATGGTAGAGAGAAAAAGAATTAGGGTTATTAGTGTTGGTATAGCCAAAAAGTTAATAAAAAGGTAAAAATAATTACTATATGATCTTGTAAGGATTCAATAATTCTTATTAATTTCTTTCAAATCCTACATTATACCTGACTTCCTATAGCTGCCTCTTCTAAATAGGAAACATAGTCAAGTACTTTCACTAGTGAAGTGAAGGTCATGACTTGAGGGGTTTTAGAAAAGGTTTTAATGAGGAGTGATTGGAATAATTTGAAATTTTTAATTTACATCTCATGAGACAAGGAAGCTAAGAATTAAAAAAAAATCAAGAGCATCGCATAGTCCACTTGGGAGAACCATGCACATAGTCTCTTTCCCAAGGGTCTGTCTTAGATTTTAGAGGAGTTAGAAGGTATAATGACATGATCAAGGGACAAAATTTTGTGTATAGATAATAAATAAATTTGAGGATCCAATATAATATCTATTCTGTCTAATAAAATAGGGGAAATACCCTCTATTTTATCTCAAATAGAGGGCACTTCCCTAGAACCACAAACCCTATAGTCTTGAAGGATGGAGGTAAGGAAATGAACTAGGGGTTAATTAAAACTTTAAAATATGTGTATAAATTTGAATGAAACCTATTTAAATTTGATAAACCTTTCACAAAATAAGGAATTTCAATAAGGTGATCTAGACCTTTAGGGTTATAGTTAGGCCTTTTAGGCAAGGTTTTGGCCTAAAGTCCAAATAGAATGCCAATGCCACTTATAACCTCAAGTAAGCTATAAAATGGATTAGAGAATGATTATGATGGTATAAAATATTTTTAAAATATTCCACCCTATAGATAAGTCTCCATTAAAGCTAATTTTGGCTAAAGGACAACTCAGACCCATGCAAAATGAGGAATCAAACTTGATAGGGGGATTTTGGAAGCTCATATATTATTGGAGAGTGTGCATGGAGGTATAAGGATTTTGTGGAAATTTATAGGTGTCCTAAAATATATTTTTTGTTTAATTTTTCTACAAATCCAATGTCACATATTTATGAACAAAGCTTAGGAGTAAAAAGGACCTAAAACCCTACAAAACACTGAATAAGGACCCAATGAAGGAAATGAAGGAGAAGAGTTATCCTAATGGACAAAAATGGTCATGAAAGTGTTTTAAAATTTTAGGATACTCCCTAGGTCACTTTCCTATCACATTGAGTTTTTCCCTATCTATATGAACATGGTACAAAATTACTTTCTTTGACTATTTTGAGTGTTTTTTGGGTTATAAGGAATTTAAATAGGTGAATCCAACTTTAGGAGAAAGATAAAGATTTATTCTAACTCACTATGGAAATTTTATGCTTCATCAATATTTCTAAGTGTGTCTACCACAATCTTTATCTCATCTAGTCAAAACTGGCAAGGTGAGCAAGATAGTGAGAAGTGAGAAAACTTCATGTTAGGAATAAAACACTTCTAAATCTAGATCTACTATTACCATAAACTAGATCTAAAGATATGAAATAAAATTCATCACAAAAACATTCCTTAATTCACCATTAATATGAAAGCACAAATGAGAGCAAGATAATAATAACATAAATAACACAAATCTAATGTGGTTCACCCAATGTGGTCTACATCCATAAATAAATTTTCTCAAATAAATCAATAATCTAAAATAATATTACTATGAACTCTCATAGAGATATAAAAAATCTCCTATAGAAAGTGTTTTACAAAAATCTAAACTTTCACTTGCACCTACATAATGTTGTATCTCATAAGTTCCTAAACCACACCCTATAATGAACACCTACACTTTGAAAAACACCAAAAATTGAATTTGATCTGCAAAACCATACCCTACAAGTAAAACATCAACCTCTAAAGGCCACATCACACCTTGTATATTTAATAAAATGAATAAAATCCACAAAAGGAGGAGGAAATGTGCAATGCTTATCCAAGATAAGTATTATCAAACATGCGATAACCCTATTCCACCTCATCAGGCCTATCTAAAATCTCTCTCAAGGAGAAATTCAACATATTCATATTCTCCACCTTCTAAAGGCACGTTTTCCCATGAAAATGTGATCACAACCAACTCCACTCAACAAGGAATGAGTTCCCTTTTCCAAAAAAAACTAGCTTCCTCAAAACAAGGAAGTCAACATGAGAAAAGGCATATAACAACTAACTCCATGAAATATGGAATACATAGAATTTAGGAATAGTATGAATATTCCATTCACATGTGGAGAACATGAAAATTACACCCCCCATATCCTTGGAGCTTTTTAGGCCCCCAAAATTTATTCCTATGGTCATGTGATAGCCCCAAAAGGATCCAAACTCAATAATCTCCCACTTGGAGACCATTTCTCCCAAACAAAATCTATCACTATTCCATGACCACTAAGGCCAACCAAATATTAAACTAGTATCAATTTGTCCATTGTGACAACCTTGGTCATCATATGCATAGGATTTTGGCTTGTATGAATCTTCTCCAACTTCACCAAGTTCTCCTCCAAATCTATCTTAATGAAGTGATAACGTAACTGAATGTGTTTCATCCTCAAGTGGAAAGCATATTTCTTTACCAAATGAATAACACTCTAAATATCACTATGTAGTCTCCCAACTTCTTTTTCATGCCCCAACTCTTAACACAACTCCTATATAAAAATCATCTCCTTGTTCACCTATATGGAAGCAACATACTCTACCTCTATGGTTGAAAAGACCACAACCTTCTGTATCCTAGAAATCTAACTAACCATTGTATCTCCAATAGTAAATATATATCCTATCATACATCTCTTTTTATCAATATCCTCTACATATCCAAGTCCACATAACCATGTAAAGTGATATGTGATCCACCATAACATAATGTAAAATCAATGGTTCCTCTCAAATATCAAATAATCCATTTCACTACCTGTTAATGCTCATAACCTAGATCACTCATATACCTACTCATAACTCCCACTACTTGGGAAATATCTACCCTAGTACAGACCATAGAATACATCAAGCTACCAATTAGTGAAGTGTAAGGTACATTGCACATCCTACTATTTTCAGCTTTCATCTTGGGACATTGCTCCTTTGATAATCTAAAGTGGCTTGTCAAATGAGTACCAACAAATTTAGCATCCAACATGCTAAACCTTTCCAAGAATTTCTTCACATACTCTAATTGAGATAAGATCAACTTCCTCTCCTTCCTGTCATGATAAATCCTCATACCAAGGATTTACTTTGTAGCACCCATATCCTTCATAGAAAAAGAGTCATTAAGTTATTTCTTGAGTATATGAATATGTTGTATGTTCTTTCCTATAACTAACATGTCATTGAAATACAAGCATAATATAATAAAGGAACCATAATAAAAATGTTTAATGTACACATAATGGTCAGAATGACACCTTTGACAATCTTGTTCCAACATAAAATAATCAAATTTCTTGTATTATTGTCATGGAGCTTGTTTCAGGCCATACAAGCTCTTCTTTAGTTTACACACATAGTTCTCCTTCCCTTTGACCTTATAACCCTATGGCTACTTCATATATAACTCTTCATCTAAATCACCATGAAGAAAAGTAGTTTTCAGATCTAACTACTTTAAGTGCAAATATTCAACTACAACTAAACAAAGAATAGTTTTAATAGAAGTCATTTTTACAATAGGAGAGAAAATCATATCAAAATCAATACCTAATTTTTGTGCAAACCCCTTGACCACCATCCTAGCCTTATACCATTATCTCCCTTCATCTTCTTCTTTGATTCTGAAGATCCACTTATTCAGCAATGCACTCTTGCCATTGGGTAGCCTACCTAAATCCCACATTTGGTTCTCCATGAGAGATCTATGTTCTTCATCCATGGCTTGTTCCCATCTCAACTTGGCATCTACCTGCATTGCTTCCTCATAAAACTTTGGTTCTCCATTATTAGTGAGTAATAAATAATTCGGAGGAGAAAAATGTTCAGGTGCTTTTCTTACCCTATAAGATCTTCTTACCATAGGAGTTTGGGGTCTTTTTGTAAAAGGTTCCTGAACTGAATCCTTGGATACTTTTCCATCCACAATGTCATCCAATATTGTGTACTCTTTCTATTCCTGATCTTGTTCCTGTAATTGATCTTTATGCATGAATTTTTCATTAAAGACTATATCTCTAGACCAAAATATTTTCCTATCTTTAATGCTACATAAATGGAAACCAAAGTCATCATCACCATAATCAACAAATGTACATTTTTTTGATTTAGCCTCTAGCTTGGTCCTATCCTCTTTCTTGATGAGAGAAAAAGCTTCAGATTTAAAGAATATAAGAAAAGAATAATCAACATTATTACCAGAACAAGCTTGTTTTGGAATACCTCCATCCAAAGGCATAGAAAGCCCTCTATTAATTAGATATACTACCATACTAACTGCTTTTACCCAAAACTATAAAGGCAACCTTGCATGTAACCTCACGATCCTAACACATTCCATTACTAATTTGTTCATCCTTTTAGGTACCCCATTATGTTGTGGATTTCTTAGAATTATCCTTTGCCTATTGATTTTATTGTTAGAACAATAATCAAAGAAAGCATTACTATAATACTCACCTCTATTATCTGATCTAAGACATTTCAACTTGAGACATGTTTCATTCACAACCAAGCCTTTCCACTTCTTAAAAGTGTTAAATACAACAGATTTATTCTTAATGCAATAAACCTAAACTTTTCTAATTGCATCATCTATAAAAGTAACATATTAATTGGATCCACCAATATAAGATACCTAAGTTGGTCCCCATATATCTGAGTGTACCAGATCTAACTTGTGATCTTTCTTTATGGGTCTAACCTTTGAGAACTTAACATGATTCTATTTCCCATACACACAATTTTCATACAAGTCTAGATCTAGATCTTTCAAACTAGGCAACTTATCTTTTAAGATTTGCATACCCTTATGACTCATATGATGAAACCTATAATGCCACATAGTTACATCTCTATCTGTAGTAACCAAATCAATATAATCAACACTATTAGTCAAATACAAAGTACCAACTTTCTTACCTCTCAAAATTAGAAGAACACCTTTGTTAACATTCCAAAAATCTATAGTAAACATAACCGAACATCCCTCACTATCCAATTTACCACTGAAACCAAATTTCATCTCAACATAGGCACATCTCTAGCATCCTTAAGGATCCATGTGTTCCCACTTTACATCTTAACCTGAACACAACCTTTCCTTACTATCTCACATGGTTCATCATCACCAAGATATACATGTCCTATATTGTCTTGAACATAATCAATAAAATAATTCTTATGTGGGGTGGTATGAAAAGAAGCCCTTGAATATAATACCCAAGACTTAAAGAAATATCCATACAAAAAATTAAGGCATCTTGACATGATTTACCTAATGTCACATTTACCTCATTCATTTCCTACTTATTGGAATTATTATCTTGAAGTGACCAATAATCCTTCTTTGAGTGTCCACTCTTCCTAAAATGATAGCATATCATCTTAGATTTAGATCTAGACGTAAATCTACCTTCTGACTTTTATCAGTTGCCTTTGCTCTTGTCTTTTTGCCTCCCTTTAGTATCAATAGATAAATCAATACCTAAAGATGATTCACCAATGATTTTCCTTCAAATTTCTTCTCTAAGGATCACACCTAAAACATCCTCAAAATTCTAGCTTCCCTTGGCATGGGCTACATTACTTACAACCATAACCAATCTAGTGTAACTATTAGGCAATGAACATAAGATTAGCAAAGATCTAACTTCATCATCAAACTTAATTCCAACTGAAGTGAGAATATTTACAACCATATTAAAATCATTTAGATGATTAGATATTGAACCATTCTTAAAAAATTTCATGTTAAATAATCTTTTCATAAGAAATTTTTTATTATAAGCTAAGGGTTTCTCATATAACTTCCCAAGTTTATCCATGAGATCCTTTATAGTTTTATATTCTACAATGTTAAATGCAATAGAATATGCAAAGCATAACCATATGGATTCTAATGCCTTCTTATCAAGTAATGACCAATTTGAATCACTCATATGTATAGGTTGTCCTCCTTTCCCCTCCAAGGGTTGTTAGAGTTCCTTCTAATATAGGTAATCTTCCATATGCATTTTCCATAAACCAAAATTCTTACCATCAAACTTCTCAACTCTAAATCTAATATCTTTTCCCATATCTCCCACTCAATTTACCACTGCATCAAAACACACAACCAATAGCTCATTACCAATTGTTAAGAATAAAACATTTATAAATCCAGATCTAATATTACCATAAACTAGATCTAAAGCTATGTAATAAAATACATCATGTAAAAATTCCTTAATTCATCATTAATATGAAAGAATAAATGAGAGAAAGATAATAATAACATAGATAACATATATCTAATGTGGTTCACCCAATTTGGGCTACATCCACTAATGAAAGTTCTCAAATAAATCAGTAATCTAAAACAAGATTACAATGAACTCTTACAAAGATAAAAAAAACTCCTATAAAAAATGTTGCACAAAAATATATACTTTTACTTGCACTTGTATAATGCTATATCTCACAAGTTGTTAAATCACACCCTATATGAACACCTAGACTTTCCAAAACACCTGCACTTTGACTCTGATCCTCAAAGCCACACCCTAAAAATAAACTATCAATCTTTAAAGGCCACACCACACCCTATATATATAATAAAATTAATAAAATCCACAAAAAGAGGAGAAAATGTGCAATGCTTTTCCAAGATAAGTATTATCCAACATGTGACAACCCTTTTCCACCTCATCAATCCTATCTAAAATCTATCCCAAGGAGAAATTCACCATATTCATCTTCTCCACCTTTTAAGAGCACATTTTCCCATGAACATGTGATGACAACCAACTCCACTCAACAAGGAAGGAATTCCCTTTTCCAAAAAATAACTATCTTCCTCAAAAAAAGGAATTGAACATGGGAAAAGGCATTTGACAACTAAATCATTAAAATATGGAATACATAAAAATTAAGAATATAAGGAATATTCAACTCACATGTAGAGAACATGAAAATTACACCCCCACATCATTGAAACTCTTTAGGCCCCCAAAATTTATTTATATGGTCATGTGATAGCCCTAAAGGTCTCCACACTCAATAATCTCCCACTTGGAGACCATTTCTCCTGAATAGAATCTATCACTACTCCATGACCACAATTATATATCCTATCATACTTCTCTTGTTATCAGTATCCTCTGCCATATTTGAGTCCACATAACCACACAAAGTGGTATCTAATCTACCATAACATAATTAAAAATCAATGGTTCCTCTCAAATATCAAAGAATCAATTTCACTACCTACCAATGCTCATAACCTAGATCACTCATATACCTACTCGCAACTCCTACTGCTTGGGCAATATCCATCCTAGTAGAAACCATGGCATACATCAAGCTATTAACTATCGATGAGTAAGGTACCTTGGACATCTTAAGATTTTTATCTTTCATCTTGGGACACTACTCCTTTGATAATCTAAAGTGGTTTTCCAAAAGAGTACCAACAAATTTAGCATCCAACATGCTAAAAATTTCGAGGAATTTATTGACATACTCTGATTGGGATAAGATCAACTTCTTCTCTTTCCTATCATGAGAATTCCTCATATCAAGGATTTGATTTGTAGTACCCAAACCCTTCATAGAAAAGGAATCACTAAGTTATTTCTTGAGCATATGAATATGTTGTATGTTTTTTCCTTCATCTAACATGTCATCAACATACAACCATAATATAATAAAGGAAACATCATCAAAATGTTTAATGTAAACACAATGGTTAGAATGACAACTTTGATATTCTTTTTCCAACATAAAATAATCTAATTTCTTGTACCATTGTCATGGAGTTTGTTTTAGGCCATACAAGCTCTTCTTTAGTTTACACACATAGTTTTCCTTCCCATTGACCTTATAACCCTGTGACTGCTTCATATATAACTCTTCATCCAAATCACCATGAAGAAAAACAATTTTCACATCTAACTATTCTAATAAGTGTAAATCCTCAACTACAACTAAACCAAGAATAATCCTAATAGAAGTCATTTTTACAATAGAAGATAAAATATCATCAAAATCAATACCTAATTTTTATGTAACCCCCTTGACCACCATCTTAGCCCTATATTATTTTCTCCCTTCATCCTCTTCTTTGATTATGAAGATCTAATTATTCATCAATGCACTCTTGGCCTTGGGTAGCCTAACCAAATCCCACATTTGGTTCTCCATGAGAGATCTATGCTCTTCATCCATGGCTTGTTCTCATCTCAACTTGGTATCTACCTGCATTGCTTCCTCATAACACTTTGGCTCTCCATTGTCAATGAGTATTAAATAATTCAAAGGAGGAGAAAAATTTTTAGGTGATTTTCTTACCCTAGAAGACCTTCTTACCATAAGAGTTTGGGGTCCTTGTGTAGAAGGTTCCTAAACTAAATCCTTGGATACTTTGCCATCTACAATGTCATCCAATACTGTGTACTCTTTCTATTCTTGATCTTGTTCCTACAACTGATCCTTATGCATAAATTTTTCATTAAAGACTACATCTCTAGACCAAACTATTTTCCTATCTTTAATTCTCCATAAATAGAAACCAAAGTCATCCTCACCATAACCAACAAATGTGCATTTCTCTAATTTAGCCTCTAGCTTGGTCATATCCTCTTTCTTGATGAGAGAAAAAACTTCACATCCAAAGACTCTAAGAAAAGAATAATCAACATTATTACCAGACCAAGGTTATTCTGAAATGCCTCCATCCAAAGGCATAGAAGGTCCTCTATTAATCAGATATGCTACTATGATAACTACTTATACTCAAAACTATAACAACAACCCTACATGTAACCTCATTATCCTAACATATTTCATTATTATTTTGTTCATCCTTTTAGATACCCCATTATGTTGTGGAGTTCATGGAACCATCTTTTGCCTATGGATTCTATTGTTAGAATAATAATCAAAGAAAACATTACTAAAATAATCACCTCCATTATCTGATCTGAGACATTTCAATTTGAGACATGTTTCATTCTCAACCAAGGCTTTCCACTTCTTAAAAGTGTTAAATACATTAGATTTCTTTTTAATGTAATAAACCCAAAATTTTCTAGTTGTATCATTTATAAAAGTAACATAATAATTGGATCCACCAATAGAAGATACCTTAGCTAGTCCCCATACATTTGAGTTTCAAAATCTAACTTGTGATCTTTTTTTGTGCAGCCAACCTTTAGGAACTCAACCCACTTCTATTTCCCATACACACAAATTTCACAAAAGTCTAGATCTAGATATTTCAAACCAGGCAACTTATCTTTTAAGATTTGCATGCCCTTATGACTATATGACCAAGTTTGTAGTGCCACATAGTTGTATCTCCATCTATATCAACTAAATCAATATAATCAACACTACTAGTCAAATACAAAGTACCAACTTTCTTATCTCTCAAAATCACAAGAGCAACTTTGGTAACTTTCCAAAAATCTATAGTAAACATAATCGAACACCCCTCACTACCCAATTTCCCCACTAAAACCAAATTCCACCTCAACATAGGCACGTGTCTAACATTCTTAAGGATTCATGTGTTCCCATTTTACCTCTTAACCTAAACACAACCTTTCCCTACTATCTCACATGGTTCATCATCACCAAGATATACATGTCCTATATTATTTTGAACATAATCAACAAAATAATGCTTATGTGGGGTGGCATGAAATGAAGCCCCTTAATCTAATACCCAAGACTCAATAAAACTATCCATAGAAATAATTAAGGAATCTTGACATGATTTAATTAATGTCACATTTACCTCTTTCATTTCCTCCTTATTGGCATTCTTATCCTGAAGTGACAAATAATCCTTCTTTGAGTGTCCACTCTTCCTAAAATGCCAACATATCATCTTAGATCTAGATTTGGATGTAGATCTACCTTTTAAATTTCATTGGTTGCCTTTATTCTTATCCTTTTGCATCCATCTAGTATCAATGAATAAATTAGATGATTCACTAGTGCTTTTCCTTCACATCTCTTTGCTAAGGATCACACCTAAAACATCTTCAAAATTTAAGCTTCCCTTGGTAGGGATTACATTATGTAGAACCATAACCAAACTATCCTTACTATCAAGCCATGAACATAAGATTATCAAAGCTCTAACTTCATCATCAAACTTAATTCTAATTGAAGTGAGCATGCTTACAACCATATTAAAATCATTTTGATGATTAGCTATTGAACCATTCTTAGACACTTTCATGTTAAACAATCTTTTCATAAGAAAATTTTTGTTAGAAGCTAAAGGTTTATAATATAACTTACCATGTTTATCCATGAGATCCTTTATGGTTTTCTAATCTACAATGTTAAATGCAATGGAAGATGCAAGGCATAACTGTATGGCTCCTAATACCTTCTTATCAAGTAATGACCAATCTGCATCACTCATACTTATAGGTTGTCCTCCTTGCCCCTCCAAAGAGAATTGAAGTTCCTTCTGATATAGGTAATCTTCCATATGCATTTTCCATAAACCAAAATTCTTACCATCAAACTTCTCAACTCTGAATCTAATCTCTTCTCCCATAGCTCCCACTCAAGTTACCACTTCAGTAAAACACATAACCAATAGCTCTAATACAAATTCTTAGGAATAAAATACTTCTAAATCCATATCTAATAGTACCATAAACCAAATCTAAAGTTATTCAATAAAATAGATCATGGAAACATTCCATAATTTATCATTAATATGTAATCATAAATGAGAGAAAGATAATAATAACACAAATCTAATGTGGTTCATCCAACGTGGGCTACATCCATCAATGAAAGTTATCAAATAAATCAATAATCTAAAATAAGATTATAATAAAATCTCACAAAGATAGAATAAGTCTCCTATAGAAAGTTATTCATAAAAATTTCACTTTCACCTACACCTATATAATGTTGTATCTCACAAGTTGGTAAACCACACCCTATATTGAAGACCTAAACTTTTTAAAACACTTGCACTTTGACTCTGATCCTTAAAGCCACATCCTAAAAATAAACCATCAACCTTTGAAGGCCACACCATACCTTTTATACTTAAGAAAATGAATAAAATACACAAACGGAGGAGAAAATGTGCAATTCTTATCCAAGATAATCATTATCTAACATTTGACAACCTTTTTCCACCTCATCAATCCTATCTAAAATCTCTCCCAAGGAGACATTAACCATATTCATCTTCTCCACCTTCTAAGGGTACATTTTCCCATGAACATGTGATCACAACCAACTCCACTCAACAAGGAAGGAGTTATGTTTTCCAAAAAATAACTAGCTTCCTCAAAATAAGGAATTCAACATGGGAAAAGGCATCTAACAACTAACTCTATGAAATATGGAATACATAGAAATTAGGAATAGAAGGAATATTCCACTCAAATGTGGAGAACATGAAAATTCCACCCCCCATATCCTTGGATCTCTTTAGGCCCCAAAAATTTATTCCTATGGTCATGTGATAGCCCTAAAGGGCTCCACACTCAATAATATCCCCCTTGGAGACTATTTCTCCTAAACAAAATCTATAACTACTCCATGACCACTAAGGCCAACCAAATCTAAAAATAATCTCAATTTGTCCAATGTGACAACCTTGGTCATCATATCCGTATGATTCTAGATAGTATGAATCTTCTCCAGCTTCACCAAGTTCTCCTCCAAAGCTATCTTAATGAAGTGATAATGTAATTGAATGTGTTTTATCCTCGAGTGAAAAGTAGAGTTCTTTACCAAATGAATAACACTCTAACTATCACTGTGTAGTCTCCCAACTTCTTGATCATGCCACAACTCTTGAAACAAATCCTATAGCCAAATCATCTCCTTGCTAGCCTCTATGGAGGTAACACACTTTTCCTCCATGGTTAACAAAGTGATAACCTTCTCTATCATAGAAATCTAACTAACCACTTTATCTCCAATAGTAAATATATATCATGTCATACTTCTCCTGTTATCAATATCCTCTACCGTACTTGAGTCCAGATAACCATGAAAAGTGGTATCTGATCCACAATAACATTATGAAAAATCAATGGTTCCCATCAAATATCAAATAATCTATTTCACTACCTACCAATGCTCATAGCCTAGATCACTCATATACCTACTCACAACTCCCACTGCTTAGGCAATATCTAGCCTAGTATAAACCATGGCTTATGCCAAACTACCAACATGCTAAACCTTTCCAAGAATTTCTTCACATACTCTAATTGGGATAAGATCAACTTCCTCTCCTTCCTATCATGATAAATCATCATACCAAGGATTTGCTTTGTAGAACCAAAATCCTTCATAGATAAGGAGTCACTAAGTTGTTTCTTCAACATATGAATATTTTATATGTTCTTTCCTAAAATTAATAGGTCATCAACATAAAATCATAATATAACAAAAGAACCATCATCAAAATGTTTAATGTACATGCAATGGTCAGAATGACACCTTTGATATTCTTGTTCGAACATAAAAAAATCAAATTTTTTGTACCATTTCCATGGAGTTTGTTTCAGACCATACAAGCTCTTCTTTAGTTTGAACATATAGTTATCCTTCCATTTGACCTTATAACCCTATGTTTACTTCATAGATAACTCTTCATCTAAATCACCATGAAGAAAAGAAATTTTTACATCTAACTATTCTAAGTGCAAATCCTCAACTACAACTAAACCAATAACAATCCTAATAGAAGTCATTTTTACAATAGGAGAGAAAATCTCATCAAAATCAATACCTAATTTTTGTACAAACCCCTTGACCACCATCTTAGACTTATCCCATTTTCTCCCTTCATCCTATTCTTTTATTATGAAGTTCCACTTCTTTGAAAATACACTCTTGCCCTTGGGTAACCTAACCAAATCCCACCTTTGGTTCTCCATGATAGATCTATGTTATTCATCCATGTCTTGTTCCCATCTCAACTTGACATCTACCTGTATTACTTCCTCATAACACTCTAGCTCTCCATTTTCAGTGAATAATAAATAATTCAAAGAAGGAGAAAAAAGTTCAGGTTCTTTTCTTACCCTAGAAGACCTTACCATAAGAGTTTGGGTTACTTGTGTAGAAGGTTCCTGAACTAAATCCTTGGATACTTTATCATCCATAATTCCATCTAATACTATGTACTCTTTCTATTTTGGATCTCATTCCTACAACTAATCCTTATGCATGAATTTTTCATTAAGGACTACATCTCTAGACCAAAATATTTTCCTATCTTTAGTGCTCCATAAATGAAAACCATTGTCATCCTCACCATAACCAATAAATGTGCATTTCTCTGATTGAGTCTCTAGCTTGTTCCTATCCTCTTTCTTGATGAGAGAAAAATATTCACATCTAAAGACTATAAGAAAATAATAATAAACATTATTACTACACCAAGCCTATTCTAGAATGCCTCCATCCAAAGGCATAAAAGGTCCTCTATTAATCAGATATACTACCATGATAAGTACTTTTACCCAAAACTATAAAGGCAACCTTATATGTAACCTCATGCTCCTAACGCATTTCGTTATTATTTTGTTCATCCTTTTAGATACAAAATTATGTTGTGGAGTTCTTAGAACCATACTTTTCCTATAGATTCCATTGTTGTAAAAATAATCAAAGAAATCATTACTATAATACTCACCTCCATTATCTGATCTGAGACATTTCAATTTAAGACATGTTTTATTCTCAACCAAAGCTTTCCAGTTATTAAAAGTGTTAAATACATCAGATTTCTTTTTAATTTAATAAACCCAAACTTTTCTAGTTGCATCATCTATAAAAGTAACATAATAGTTGGATCTACCAATAGAAGATACCTGAGTTGATCCCCATACATCTAAGTGTCCTAGATCTAACTTGTGATATTTATTTGTGGGTCCAACCTTTACGAACATAACCCACTTTTGTTTCTCATACACATAATTTTCACTAAAATCTAGATCTATATCGTTCAAACTAGGAAACTTGTCTTTTAAGATCTGTATGCCCTTATGACTCATATGACTGAGCCTATAGTGCCACATAGTTACATCCCCATCTATAGTAACTAAACCAATATAATCAACACTACTAGTAAAATACAAAGTACCAACTTTATTACCTCTCAAAATCACAAGAACACCTTTGGTAACTTTCTAATAATCTATAGTAAACATAACTGAACATCCTCACTACCTAATTTCCTCACTAAAACCAAATTCCCTCTCAATATAGGCACGTGTCTAACATCCTTAAGGATCCATGTGTTCCCATTTTACATCTTAACCTGAACACAAACTTTCCCTACTATCTCACATGGTTCATCAACACCATGATATACATGTCCTATATTGTCTTAAACATAATTAGTAAAATAATGCTTATGTGGGGTGACATGAAAAGAATCCCCCCTGAATCTAATACCCAAGACTCAAAAAAATTATCCATAAAAATAATTAAGGTATATTGACATGATTTTATTGATGTCATATTTACCTCATTCATTTCCTCCTCATTAGAATTCTTATCCTGAAGTGACCAATAATCCTTCTTTGAGTGTCAAATCTTCCTAAAATACCAGCATATCATCTTAGATCTAGATCTAGACATAGATCCACCTTTTGAATTTCATAGATTTCCTTGGCTCTTGTACTTTTGCTTCCCTCTAGTATCAATGGATAAATCATTATCTTAAGATGATTCACCAGTGATTTTCATTCACATCTCTTCACTAAGGATCACACCTACAACATCCTCAAAATTCAAGCTTTCCTTGGTAGGGACTGCATTACTTACATCCATAACAAAACTATCCCAACTATTAGGCAATGAACATAAGATTATTAAAGCTCTAAATTCATCATCAAACTTACTTCCAGCTTAAGTGAGCATACTTAGAACTATATTAAAATCATTTAGATGATTAGTTAAAAACCATTTTTTGACATTTTCATCTTAAATAATATTTTCATAATTTTTTTTAATTATAAGCTAAAGGTTTCTCATATAACTTCCCAAGTTTATCCATGAGATCCTTTGTATTTTTTCATCTATAATGTTAAATGCAATAGAAGATGGAAGGCATAACTATATGGCTCCTAATGTCTTCCTATTAAGTAATGACTAATCTGTGTCACTCAAACTTATAGGTTATCCTCCTTTACCCTCCAAGGGGAGTTAAATTTCCTTCTAGTATAGGTAATATTTGATATGAATTTTCCATAAACAAAAATTCTTACCATCAAACTTCTCAACTCTGAATCTAATCTCTTCTCCCATAGCTCCCACTCAAGTTACCACATCAACAAAACACACAACCAATATCTCTAATACCAATTGTTAGGAATAAAACACTTCTAAATCTAGATCTAATATTACCATAAACTAGATCTAAAGATATAAAAGAAAATACATCATGGAAACATTCCTTAATTCACCATTAATATGAAATCATAAATGAGAGAAGGATAATAATAACATAGATCTAATGGGGTTTACCCAATGTGAGTTACATCCACCAATGAAAGTTCTCAAATAAATCAGTAATCTAAAACAAGATTATAATGAACTCTCAAAGAGATAAAAAAATCTCCTATATAAAGTGTTACATGAAAAGTTTCACTTTCACTTGCACCTACAAAATGTTGTATCTCACAAGTTGTTAAACCATACCCTATAATGAACACCTAAACATTGCAAAACACCTACACTTTGACTCTGGTCCTCAAAGCCACACCATTAAAATAAACCATCAACCTATAAATACCACACCACACCTTATATATAAGAAAATGAATAAAATCCACAAAAAGAGGAGCAAATGTGCAATGCTTATCTAAGATAACAATTATCCAACATGTGACAACCCTTTTCTGCCTCATCAAGACTATATAAAATCTCTCCCAAGGATAAATTCACCATATTCATCTTCTCCACCTTCTAATGGCACATTTCCCCATGAACATGTGATCATAATCAACTCCACTCAACAAGTAAGGTGCTCCCTTTTCCAAAAAATAACTATCTTCCTCAAAACAAGGAAGTCAACATGGGAAAAGGCATCTAACAACTAACTCCATGAAATATGGAATACATATAAATTAGGAATAGAATTATTATTCCACTCACATGTGGAGAACATGAAAATTAGACCCCCAACATCTTTGGAGCTCTTTAGGCCCCCAATATTTATTCCTATGGTCATGTGATAGCCCTAAAGGGCTCCACACTCAACACTTCAAGTAAAAGACTATTTAAGGTGTACCTAAGTAGAATAATGCCACGGAGGGTATTTCCAAGTGTTATTCACTACCTCATGTGTATTTTCATGGAAAATTGAAGCAAATTTTTAGGCCAAGTGTGAAGGGTGAGTGGAAAATGAGTTTCTTTAACTACATGCAATGATGGCTCACTTTTAGGAGAATCTAGATGATTAAGGATGAAAATAATGCATGGGAGATCATTTTTACAACCCCTCTCCTTTATTTTAATTATGAAATATATCCCTAGTCATTTTTGGGACGTTCCAAAAAAGCTAATTGATGATTCTAGTTTTTTTGTGTAGAATGAGAACTCCTACACCACTTTTCCTGAGTTACATAACTTGGAGCACCATTTATCCTATCAGACCTTGCATGGTATATTTCATAATTCATTATCCTACATATTTAACTCCTCCTCTCAATATGACAAATGTTTTAGTGACCTTTGGACTTATCTTTATCCACCTATCTCTCAAATACCATAGGTAGATGTTATTTTGGCCTTTGTAATCTAATTATACTACATGTATGGGGAAGCCCTACTGAAATGACATTGTATTTTTGCTTTGAAAAATTAATAAAATTTTGGTTTAAGTTCAAAAACATTTTTATAAGTGTAAAAGTTATTTATGGTGATGCAAATTGATAATCTTCTATCCTTTATTCCTTTATCCTCTCATATTTATGCAAGAGTTCCTAATCTAGTAGGTCATATGAAGTGTTGTCAAGTGTATTGGTATATATTTTAAGTGTAAAATGAGCCTTATTATCTTAAACTATCCTATGTTTACTTACCTTGGATATATTTCATGCATCTCACCTCCACATTTAAATACTCATGTTAGAATCTATTAGGACTTAGAAGTAAGCTTGTATGCCTTGTCTCTTAGTGCAGGAAGTATAATGTTCATATGGAAAACATCTTGGTGTATCACCTCCTTCAAAGTAGGTTTAATTAATGTAATATATAAATCTCTTCCCCATAATTAATTATATTTCATAGACAATATCATTTAAAGATACATTCAAGGAGTTAGTCCTTAAATCTAGAGATTCATTTCTAATATAGGTACACCAACATACCTAGAAATGTTCTCATCTTGCCCATATATTGAATAAGCTTGAACAAATTATTCTAGGGTGTAATATTTTGTGACAATATTAATATAAGGAGGTAATGTATAGGTATTACAAGTGTTTTTTAATTCATTAGGTTCATCATCATCTAAATCATTAGAGTAACATGTAATTGGAGTTCATGTTAAAAAATTTAGGCAAAGGTGCATTGTTGATGTATGGAATGGTTGGAATGTGATATTGAGATTTAGGATTTGGTAGTTGTATACTCTATAGAATAGGATCAACCTCATGTTTTTAAAATTTACCATTATGAATGAATTTAATATATTGACTACCTAAAGAGGCATTGACTGACATATGATGCAACCATGGGAGACTAAAGAATATTTTATATTATAATGGTAAATAAAGAACCATGAGGTTAGAATGTATTGTCTTAGGTCTAATAATAAGTTATATACAAATATAACCAAGTGGTTTTGATTTTTTTTAATCTAATCCTCTACATTTTATACATGCTTGTTTAAGGTTATCTTTGGTGTATCAAATATTTTGTATTAATCAAAGAGAATTAACATTAATACCTAATCATTCATCTAATAATACTTTTCTTAATATAGGTAGTATTGATATAAATTTTAATAAATATGGGTAGATCATCATATCAAAACATAATCTCATCATTAATCATATCCTCTTCAAGGAATTATATGGATGGTTTAGAAGATGTGGAATTGGTTTCAATTATATATACTCCTATAAGCTAAGGATCTCTAAAATGAATTTTTTAATCATGTGATGGTGGTTTTTTGATATCTTTTAATTTTTACATAAATAAATTATGGTGATATGGAGAAGTATGAACTAACTCCATGAGTGAAATTTTACAAAGATTTGAATTAAGTTCTTCCAAAACATTCTAATGCAATTTAGAGGATGGAGAAACAACATGGGATTTATGAGGTCTAATGTTTATAAAAATAATAGGAGAACTAGTTTGGGGTTATAGTTGTGGAAGTGTTTCCTCACTTTATTTAGGGGATGTGGATGCAATAGCTATAGTATGCTTAAGTAATTATTCTTTAGTGGAAGAGTTATTAGGTGTAGTTATAAAATGTTTGTGAGAAGGTTTTCATCTATATTTCACTTTTGTGACATTCACATAATATGAATTAGTGTAATATTGATTATAATCAATGTCAATTACTCAAATATTATCATTTTAATATTGTATGTTTAGAGTAGAAGGAATTTTTTGAGGTTTGGAAGATGTAGGTTTGGTAACATGTTTATTTTGAGAAGACTTGAAATAATCATGATGGCAGAATTTGATCATAACATCATGGTAAAATGTGTCTTCCAGCATAAAAGAAACAACAAAATTAAAGAGTCCACAACATGTTTCATGATAATGATCCACATCAGAATGAAATCAAAAAAAATAATTAGGGTCTATGCCATGAAGATATGACATTATTATAGGTAAAGGGTTTATATGGAGATAATAATTGCTTCAATTGTGGAATTATTAATGGTGTATGGAAAACAGGTTGATTATATGATTTAAATATCACCAATTTTTTTTGATGAGTTTTACTTGTAATCACATTAGTTGAGGTTTAGAAAAACTTCTTAATTGATCTATAGCTTGGATCAAATTGTTTCATAAGGAAATATTGTCCTTTGGTTTGATCAAATGCTTCATTTACATTTTATGGGGATAAAGTTTAGACTTTATATTGAATTGAAGGTGTTAAATTAGTAATTAATAATTTAAATAGATTATAATCATTCATGTTATGATATTCTCTATGAGCTAATGATTTCCATCATTTGATGGGGTCATGGGCTAATTCTAAAATTGATTGCATAGCATTGATAAAATGACTAAGAAAATTTTCTAGAAAGTCATTTTATTTAAATTATTTGAAAAGAGAATTAACTAAGTATTTTAATTATGTGATGGAATGTTATATCAATTGATTATTAAATTAGAAAACATCACCTATAAATGTTTTAACTAACTGTCTAGTGGTAACAAAGGTATTTTTTTGGATCCATTCCTTATAGAGATTACCAAATGCTTTCATAAAATATGTAGTGTTTTTAATTTCATTGTATTTAATAGTTGGAGATATGTTTCCAATATAATTTGGAACAATGAAAGGAGTTAAAGGTTCATTTTGGATATTTTATAACATCTTATTATGCATAATAGGTTGGGGAATAAGATTCCCATTTTCATCTCTAAGAAGGGGGGGAATGATGTTTTGATTACTTTGAGGTAATGTATAATTATTTTTATTAGACATTTGTAATAAATGATGTTACATTTGAATCATCTGAGAGGTGTTAATTTTTTGCATAGGATTCATTTGGTGGATAATTTGTGTAAGAATTTGAGTAGTATTAACTTATGTATTATGATTATTACTATTTTAAGGTTGGGCATTAGGATTGTTAAGGGGATGGATGTTAATACTGGTAGGAGTAATATTCCCATTAGTATAGGTAGGGATATTACTTATTAAGTGATTCCATATAGGATTATTTATCAAGCTTATATCAATTACCCCAATATTATAGTAAGGTAATTTGGATAAGGTAGTGTCCTAAAAAATTTGAAATGGATCAGAACCATCTACCTTATTAGTATTGGTAATTTGAACCATGTTTCAATCAATAGATGAATGATGTGAATAAGTATACCAAGAGTGGTTATCCTCTTGGGTAGAAAATGTAGGTAACAAGGAACAACCCATGTATCATCTAAATGGGTTGAGGTTATCAAGAAATATTTGCATATGTGATTTCATAATGTTTAAAAAAGGTAATATGAAATATAAGAAAATGTAAATTTTATTTAAGATATGAGAATTATGGGAATAAAATGAAATCAAGCAAATACAAAACTATGTTAACCCAATACTATGTAATCAAACAAGGGGAACAAAAGACTAGATCAGCCAGGTAGTATAGAGTCAATTATGTCAACATAGTAGTATTTAATTTAGTTTGAGACAGAACTAGATAAGCCAATAAGTACTTAGTCAACCATGTTTACATAGGAGTGTGGAAAGATATATAAAACAACTTGTAAAAGACTAGGTCAATTTGGTATACCTTGTTCTATAGGAAGATAAATAGAACAACCTATAAAATACTAGGTTGAGCTAATTAACTTAGTTTTTTAGGAAGATAAATAGATAAACATGTAAAAGAGTGGGTTAAGGACTAAGTTTTATAGGAAGGTATAAAAAATAATATATAAAAGACCAGATTGAGATCATCTACTAAATTTATGTAGGTAAAAAAAAGAAAAATCATCTCAGTCTAGACAATATGTTATTTGGTTGTATATAATATAACTATACTAGGCCATGTTGGTTGATATAGTTGTAGAAAAAAACATAAATATTGTCCAAAATGACTAATATAAATTTAGAATACAATGTACAATAGAAAATAAAAAACAAAAATAGTGATTTTTAATATCTAGTTAAATAATTTCTTGAAAAGAAGAACAAAAGGTTGTAATAAAGGTTTTGATTGAATGTGTAGGCTTCCAAAGATACTTTATTATCTATTAGATAGTGTTCACCTAATGTTTCATATCACTGACTATGGAGGAAGTACCATTCTTATAACCCACTAAACTTGATTTGAAGGGTAAGATAAAAGCAACTTCTTAGTGTTAACTATTAATTGATGCACTATATAAATAAATGGATGGATTCCTAAGGTTCAATAAAGAGGTAAATCATAGGCATTTCTAAAATAATATGATGTAGGTAGAAACTAAATATCATGTTTAGATCTATACTATGGCTATGAGTATTGTGGCAATATCCTCACACTATAATGTCTATAAAAGGTAGACAATGTTAGTAAAAAGAGTATCGAGTATCCTTTCATGATAGTAGTTAACTAGTTTGAAAACTATCGATACATAATTTCTAGGGAAAAGTAAACAAAGTGAAAAATAAAGGCAAAATTCAATGTTCAAAAAGTTATTTTGCATTTTTTATAATCTAGATAAATAGGCAACCAACTAAAAAACTAAAGTGAGTTTAATTAATATCCATATAAGTTATTTTTTATTGATTTAACTAAGAGAAAAATAAATAGAACAAAGTTGATTGGGTTAACCATGTTGTGAAAATAAAATAGAACAAAGTCAAGTTGGTTGAATCAGTCTATTGAAAGACAATGTAAAAGGAATGTAGTCGAGTGGATCAACATATTTTCATTTAGAGAAATCAAATTTACAATTAAGTTGAACCGATTGACTTAGCGGATTATAAAACTACAGTCTTATAGAATTAAAAAAACTAAAAAAAATAATAAGAAAATAAATTAATTTAAAATTTGATAGAGATTAATTACTAAGATGTTTAGAATGTACCTGACACTGTAAACTAAGTCAACTAAGTTGATCTAGTAGTTTATTTAAACTTATTGAGTTGTTTTGAGTTATGTTGTCTATTTATAAATTTAGACCTATAAAAGGCAATACATAATATTTAGATGGATTTGATCTATTTGACTAAGTATAAATAAAATTGATAAATGTTAAAATGAAATAAAGTTATGTCAATTAGATTGACCTAGTAGATTAAATAACATGTAAAAAAATAAAGAAATTAAACCAATTGATTCAGTTAGATGATGTAAAATAAGAAAAAAACTATATCTATAGGGTCGATCTCATTTTTTGAATCTATAAATTTGTTTACAAAGAGCCAATGAAATAGATATGCAAAGACAAATCTATCTATAACATAGACAAGATCTAAGCAAGGATAGATACAATTCAATATATATTAATTCTATAATATCTAAAAAATGAAATATAAAGGGCTTAGCAATATACTTACCTTTATTGAAGTGAACCTATCAGGCCTCAATATCTCTATTGGCTAATGGTGACTTTCAATAGGTTGTTGTGGGATTGTAAGGATTACAATGATAAATCAACTCTAGGCTACAAGACTTCTCTTATGCATCTAAGACTTTCACAAGAGAAGTGATACTTTTCCAAGTCTAAAAACCTAAGCAATGAAACCTCATATTGATTATATAAGTAGATGAATGATTAATAATGATGTATAATTGATTATGTATACACAACATTTTTAACTTTTATCAAATACTGATGCTTTTTATCTTTCAAGAACTCATTGAGTCTCAGTCTCTCTAAGTGCATGCCTTAATGAGTGTAATGAGAAAGGGGTGGGTAGACCATTGGTGCTTCATAAGATATTTATACCTTATTTCCACTTATTACCAATCCAACTAGATTCTAAAAAAAATCTCCTAAGGTGTTTCTCCTCTTTTACATGCTCCTCTAGTCTCTTACCACCTTTAGTACCCATTTTATTAACCTAAAACCCCTTTTGATAGTTTACATGACTAGGTCAAATGGGTCAACCTTGTACTTTTATTGGAAAAAATAATTTAAGATATAGGTCATCTTTTGGCTAACCTAGCCCATGACCTAATCAATTTTTTTCAATAATGATACTAGGTTGACTGGGTCGACCCTATTGGCCACAAAATTTGGAAGGGTTTAAGGTTAAATCTACCTATATGAACACATCCATTTCACTATTATTGAAATTAGACAACATTTATTATTCATTTACACATATTTACAATCTACTCTTCCACCATTCTACTTGAGGATTCTTATCTTAGGGTTTCTACTTGGAGAAGAATCTAGTCTTATATAGAAGTCTTGGATGCTTTGGCCTTTTCTTAGTGATCTTTACAAACCATAATAACCTCTTGAGAAAAACCTTTGGCCAAGGGAGAGATTGAGTCTCGATGGGTTCATCTTTCATGTAAGTATATTTAACTTTGTTCCTCTCTTTAGTAAATAGTAGTATAAATAATAGCTTTTGAATAATATTGCTCTTCCTCTCCATGAATTAGGGTATTACCTATACATAACTTAATTAGGATTCTCTTATGCACGTTTACTTTCATTTTATATTAACACCACTTTGCGCCACAAGATTTGGTGAGCACTTGATTATATTTCTTTGCTTTAATTATTATTAGTATAGTGAATATAAAAAAATATGAATTAGTTAGGGTTATTTTATAGTTTTACTTGACTGGAAGCTTTGGAACCCTCCTTGGTGATATTATTTGTGATAAGAGATCCCATAATTGGGTCTAGTGGATCCATATTGGTCATGTTCTTAATTACCTAATGTATCCCCAAATAGAAGTGTAAATAAGACCTATCTTCTCTAAGCTAGGGTTGATTTATGGATTTTATGCATTTATGATTGTATACATTCTAATGAACCTGATGTAAATCTAACCCTTATAGGTTTTCTTTCGCATTTTTTATTTATATCATTTTATTTATTATCTTTCTATATTTTTGATACTAGGTTGGTCAAGCTGGTATAGTTTCTAACTTTTATGCACATTTTTAACATAGTCACATCAAATAACTATGTTGTTTCTATGTAGGTATTCATGATACAAGTTACTAGATAAAATAGGTCTACATAGTACTCTTATTCAATTTTAGGCAATAGACTATGTTGAATAGTTCCACTTAGTCTCTTATTTAGCTCCAAAAAATTAGACTAAGTTATTTAGATCAACTTAGTATTATAGAAAATTTCTAGATAACAAACTAGGTTGACTAGGTTGGTATAGTCATCTTAAATAGGCTTCAACAAATAGGGAATTGTAGAACTAGGTCATCCTAGTCAACATAATTGGCAGAAGTTGAAAGTAGCATTCAAGTCACTTCGATATAAATTTCATAGTTGTTCAACATCATCTAACCCACCAAGGTTCCTTTCTTTCTCTCTCTTTCATTTGAGTTCTATTTTTCAAAGTTTGTAGTCTTCAAAATTGTAATCATATAACAAACTAGGTTGTCCTGGTCAAAGTAGTTCTATATTCTATCTTCCATTTGAAATATTAGGTTGAATTAGTAAAATTATTTCTTTAAGGACTTTTTCTTTTACAATACATTAGTGGCCCTATTGAATTTGTTTTGTAATGTTTACATACATTGTCATCTAAACTAACTCTATACTATGCTTAAATTGTGAATTAATAATTATATGCTAGTAATTAATTCACACTTTCACTTTTAGTTGTTTCCATTCTTAGGGCAGATCACATAGACTAATTAGGTGGTTTTTAAATATATTGTTTAGTTTCATTATTTTTATCTTTCTTGTACACACTAACAAATCACATAATTTCAAAAATACATTTAAACATTTATCTTCCCAAGGCCTACTTACTTGGATTTAATCACCAAGGGGAATGCTGATTTGGTTTCTTAGCCACGTATAAACATGTGGTTAATGGTATATATCAGTAAAGGACCTGACACCCTTATCTCAATAATATTGTGAAGTGAGGGGGTAGGCCCCAATACCAAGCCAATACCATTGCCAATATAGATCCCTTTCAACCTAAATATCCTTAAACCATCCATAGATTGCTTTCTAGTTCCATAATTTAATCAAACTTTCTTATCACACTTAAAATAACACTATATAATAATCTAGAAACATTCAAGATGACCACTTAGCATTTTCTATTCAGTTGACTGCTTGCTCTCTACTCATTTTATGTTATAATGTAAAAACTTGCATTAACTAGTGTTGGTGCAAGGTTTTGTGTTGTGTGACCTAATTAGGTCATTCTCTTTGATCCAATTGTTTGTATTATTACTTTAGTTTCTTTATTTAAAGTACATTATAAAATCTTTCCCTATTTTTTAGTACACTATCATTCTTCTTGACATAGTCTCTTATAGACTATTTGTATTTATCCTTATAGTACTAAGTCGACTCAGTTGACTTTGTATCCCTTTTACTAGTCAGGTTACAGTCTTAAGTCAACTTGGTTGACCTGATATCCTTATCAAAATTTATTTTTTGCAATTTACAATATTAGGTTGACCTAGTCGACTTTGTACTCTTATAGTGTCTTGTCTATTTGAGGTAGTTTTCTCTTTTTCCTTCCTTAACATTCTATTAATTTTTCCAAATCATCATGAAGTCTTGTATTATAATCTTCTTGGATAACTTGAATCCATTTAAACACTATATAGGATATTCATTTCTCCCTCACTTTTCTTCCCATGAGAACCCTCACTCTTAGAGCACCTCTTCCCCTCTTTTGTTTGTGGATTGTAACATGGTTCAAATCACACCCCAAGACAAAGTAGGTGGATCTAATCCTTTTTGTACCTATCTAGGTAATTATTATCTTTAATCTTTCCAACATAATGTGGGAGCAATTGACACAAGTCTATCCAATAATGCCACTAATAATTCACCTCCCAATAATCCCCCCAATACCAATTTGGGGAGTTCTCTTACAAAAACCAACCCATCAATTGATATGACTCAACTTATTTTACAATTAATATAACAAATGAACATAATGAAAAATTCTAACACCTCTCAAATGATGAAATTATAATGTCATTTTATCAATATGGCTAATCAAACTCTGGCTTTCAATCCTCAAGCCAATCAAAATTTTATTCCTCTACCTCTTAGAGATGCCTTAAGAAATGTTATTCCTAAAACTATAATGAATAACAAAATGCTTGAAAATATCCAAAATGAGCCTTCACATCCTTTCATAATTTACATTAATATTCTCAATATATATATCTAAATATTAAGTATGATGGGACTAAAGACCCTATATCCTTTCTCAAAGCCTTTGGCAATATTTATAAAAAGTGGATCCAAACTAATACTTTCAACACAACTAAAATTATAGTTAAAACCTTCACTAGTGATTTATTGGAATGGTACAATCAACTTCCCCAACATTCCATTTGGCAACTTGAGGATTTAGTCAATCCTTTAGTTAAAGAGTTTTAACATAATGATCTTCCCAAAAATTATCTTAGCCATTTCATCAATGTTAAGAAATCTCCCATCGAATCAACTCATGATTTTATCAAAATATGTATATATATGTCCCATAAAGCTAACCATAACATGATTGATGAAATTTTTTTTAAAATATTTATATTTTATTTAAATCCTTCACTTCAATATAAGGTTTGCACTTTTGCTCCTCAAACACTTAAAGAAGCTCTTGACCAAGCTAAATGTCAAGAATTCCTCATAAAGCAATTCAAACTTAATACTAAATTTATCAAAGGATATTTTTAAACTTATATCAATGCCATCAATGTTAATACTACTCAAACCAAACCAAGAGTTGCCAAAGTCGCCATTTATCTATGTTCTCACATATCACTAACTGTGTAGTAAATGAAATGATTATTAGCACCCTCTAAACCCTTCACTTATCCTAATAATCCTCCTAAATCGTATAACCCTAATCAATTTTATTTTTTTAATGCTGACACTGGTCACTCCAATGAAACTTGTAGAGGGATTACTAAATTTTGTCTCCTACATGATTGGTGATTCCTTCAATTATGAAACCATTATCAACCTTTGTCGTCAAGAATACAATACCACTTATCAAAAATGATGAGCTTCCAAACCTTCTAATAACCAAAAATATTTTTCCACAACTAATAAACAACAAAATACCAAGGGTGTTTGTGTTATTGATGCTGACTATGACCAATATTACAATAATTATCAATATATAACATAGCTAAAGTCAATTATCATTACAAACCAGCTCATAAATATATTGTCACAAAATGTAAGAAACCATCTTTATAATAATAAATTATCAAAGATACTACAATAATTAATTTAGATTTGGAATCCCATGAGGAACCCCCTCCTCCTTCTAAACCCCCAATAACTTCTATACCTTTCAAATATACCTTACCTTCTAAAATGTGCAGGGGTTCTTTTAAGTCATATTGGAAGTTTATAAAAGAACATAATTCCATGCCTTCTAAGATTTCACTTATGGGTTAGTTTTTACTTCCCCTTATCATAGCAAGTTCCTCATGAAATAATTAAAATAAATTGAATATCCATCTTCTCTAGATGAATAACCACCCTCTATTTAGCCTTAACCTACCAACATATATACCATTAAAACTATTTGTCCTTCTTCTAAACCATCTATTGAATTTATTGAAGAGGACATGATTAATGATGAGATCCTTTTTCGTATTGATGATCCACCACTATTAATTAAAATATTCATTACTACTACCCTTAACTATAAAGTTTTAGTTGATGAAGGGTCCAATATTAATGTGACATCTTTGTGGCTTATCCAAAAAATTGGATACAATAATGATCATTTCAATAAAACCTACCTTACCTACCATGGATTTGATAAAACTAATCAAAAACTACTTGGTTGTATTTGGATTCCCCTAAAATTAGAACTAAGATCATTTGAACTAAACTTATGGTCCTTGATTTTCCCTTATCTTATAACATACTCCTCAATCACCCTTGGACTCATAGAATGAGGGCCATTGCTTATTTTGGTAGCCAATGCATCAAATTACTACATAATAGTAAATAGTTAAAGCATGAAGTTAATCCTACCCCTTGGAGTATTCAAATTCCAAATACAAAATCTCAATATTGCATTCCTACCATTCTTACCATCAATAGTGTTCCCTTATCTTAGTTTATTGACATAAATCTATACTTACAAGTGACTCTCATTGATTTGGATGATGATGAACCTAATGACTTGAAACATACTTTCAACAATACTAAGATAACTCCTTATATATTGGAGTGGCTTCCTCCTTATTTATTACCTTATGATCACACTATAACTCTCATTGATGAGATAATTAACTTTACCCCTCCATATAATGATTAGGAACCTTATTTATCATAATATGCCTTGACTTGAAATTACTATGGAGTGGCCAAATTATTCCAAGAACCTCTCATCATGTCTCCATGTAAGTTCAATAAAATCAAATTTTTACCTTTTAAAACTCAACATAAATCTCAAGCATGTACCATTTCTCCAAACTATGATGATAACTACATCATCGACCAAGCTCAATATTAAGACTTGGATGTTTAATATTATTATAAAAATTTAGATCAAATATATTCTGTCAACTAAGATGTTCATACTATTTTCACAGATGATGAATTAAATTATAAAGGCTATGTAATTATCTACTTCTTGATACTCTTTGGATGGTAAAATAAATCATACCTTTTGAATCTCTATATATTATTGCATCTTCTCTACCACCTACAGATCCCATCACTACATTTGATTCCTGCCTCATCAAATAAACTAACGATACACCAATCCCTTCTAATCCTCTTACTCCTGAGATCACATTAGATACCAAGGTTACCAATGTCCATTAGATACATTGTAAATATGATATTCATGGTAATAAAATTATCAATCTGAAAGTAGATGTTGATTATTATGCTCATCTTCCCAATTTGCCTAGTGATGAAGTTATTTTTTAATTACTTCATACTCGTGAACCTCAACTTCCTTGACAACATCAAAAACTTGGGTATTTCAAAAACAAAACCCATTGTTTCAATAACTTCATCATTAGCATAGATCCTAAAGATAATCTAATTTCTTATTTGCCTAATGCACCATACCAATTCAAAGATAGAAATATTATGCTTATCAAAAAAATTATTCACATTGAATATGGCACTCCATCATACCCTTGACCAATTAATATTTATTGCAAACTCTCACCTATTAAACATGATAAATTTAGTTTATTATTTGATAAATATCATAAGATATCTACTTTGTAATAAGAGGACAAGCCTAGTATGAACCCTATCATTGTGGTGCACAATATTATCACTTATCTTGATGTCAAACCTATGCATCAAAATCAATGTAAATTTCCACTTAAAGTTTCCAACTTATGTCATAAATAAATTATCAAACTTTTTGATAGTAAGTTTATCAAACTAGTTAATTATTTTGAATGGGTTTATAACATAATCCCTCTTTGGAAAAAATTTACCATGGTCATTCGCATTTATATTGATTTTCATAATCTTAATATTTAATGTTCAAAGGACAATTTACCTCTACCTTCAATAGATTCCATCATCGATTCCATAACTGGCTATGAAATTTTATCTCTTAAGGATGGTTTTTAAAGATATAACCAAAGTCACATTACCTATGAAGACCAAAATAAAACCACTTTCACCATGTAATAAATACACCTATTGTTATGTTAAAATGTCCTTTAAACTAAAAAATGTTGGAGCTAATTATCAATAGATAATGACTCATATATTTCATGATATTATCCATAAAATTATAGAATCCTATGTGAATGATCTCATTGTTAAGTATAAATGTTAATAGGCTCATCTTCTTGATCTTACCATCATCCTCAACCATCTTCTTAAATATAAAGTTAGACTAAATCCTTACAAATGTGTCTTTAATGTCACATCTATAAAGTTATTAGGATTATTATTTTCTCTCCACAACATTGCTGTTGATCCTACTAAGATTAGTGATATCATCAACATGCCCATCCCTCGATCCATTCTAGACATTTGTACTTATCTAAATAAACTTGGGGAAATTAGAGTATTCATCCTCAAAATGTCATATTGCATCCACTCCATCAATTATCTTCTTAAGAAAGGAAATGCTTATAATGGATGGACCCTTGGTAAAAGCATTTGATAACATGAAATAATCATGATTCACCCACCCATGGTTCATCATCTTTCAAATGATCAACCTTTGATTGTATATACTTCTTCCACACCCATATCAATTCAAGCGATACTTAACAAATAATATTATAATAGAAGAGAGTATTTCATCTACTATATCAATCGAAGCCTCATTGATTATTTGAAATGTTACACAAAATTTGAATGTAATTATCTCACCATATATTTTGTAGCTAAAAAACTTCAATATTATATGCTCTACGAAACCAATTATGTTATCATTCATTCCAAACCCTTATTAACTTATCTAAAGCCTTTTTACTTATAAATAGAATCAACAAATGGATGGTCCTTCTCGTGGAATTTTATCTCTGAATTATTGCTCAAAAAGTTGTCAAAGGACAAATCATCACTGATCAACTTACCACAACTCATGTGCCCGCTACCAATCACCTTCAAGATAATCTTCACAATGATAATTTTATCTATATTGAAGGTCTCAAATAAGCCATATCTCTTAAATATTGCTTCCATAACTTCACTATTTATCTTTTAAAAAGTAATATTGATGAATATTCTATCCTCCCTGATACTACTAAACTAAAAATAGTCATCGAGACTTACTAAAATTAATGTTGATTTACATGAGGATATTTGGACCCTTTAATTTGATGGTGCTAAATTCATATAAGGATATAGATTAGGTTGTATTATTATAATCCCTCTTAGAAAATCATACCTTTAGATTTTTACTTAACATTTGATGTCACTAACAACACGATAGAGTACGAAGCTTTAATCTTAGGCATGAAATTTTACCTTGATTTAGATATCTAATATTTTCATGCTTTAGGTGATTCCTAACTCATTTTCCACCAAGTCAATGGTGATTTCCAATACAAAATTGATAATCTCATTTCATTTCATCAAATTATAACCACTCTTAACAAATATTTCATCTTCTTTATTATCCATCCTGTCCTTCGAGATCAAAACTCTATTATTGATTCCATTTAATCTTTAGCATATGTTTTTCATCTACACCAAGTTCTTACTAATCCCACTTTTCTTATAAAAATACGAAAATATTCTTCTTATATTCAACCATATGATTTACTTATGTAACATATTGATTTTTTTACCATTCAATAAAGCCCATGGTATAAAGACATCATTCAATTTATGGAACACCAAACTTATTCTCCTAACCTCGATTCTTATGAAAAGAATCACATTCACAAGTAATATTTTAAGTATGTATTTATATATAACATCCTATATTATCAAAAAAATTAAGGTACTTTGCTCCATTATGTTATGAAAGATGAGGTCCCTCCTCTCCTTGAACAATCACATGGGGAAATTTATTGTGGCCATTATAGCGGACATGATACAACCCATAAATTCTTATATATGAGATACTTTTACCTTACTCTTGAAAAAGATTCCATCAAATTTTCTAAAAATGCATTCATATCTAGCTTCATGATGATTTAATTGATTCACCTCCAACTGAGATTCAAATATTAGAATCTCCTTGAACATTCTCCATGTGAGGTTTAGGTCTCATAAGGAAATTACCTTGATCTCAAGATGGGCATGTATTTATAATCACCACCATTAAATATTTTACTAAATGGGTTAAGGATATACCCTTTATTAATGTCACTAGTACCACCATCTCCAAATTCATTCTCAATCAAATCATCTACCATTTTGGTGTCCCTCATACTATCATTTCAGATAATGGTGGTAATTTCAAAAATAAAGATGTCAAACAACTTTGTGTTAAATTTAAAATCAATCACAAATTCTATACACCCTATCATCTACAATGTAATGGAAAAGTTGATGCCACCAATAAAATTCTTAATAAAATTATCCAAAAGATAACTCATGAAACTAGCACAGATTAACACCTTCATCTCTATCTTGCTCTATGAGCCTATCACACTAGCATATGTACTACCACTAGGGCAACATCATTCTCTCTATTTTATGGTTCTAAGTGAGTCCTTCCATTTTAAGTTGAGCTTCATTCTCTTTGTATATATCTTTATTGTATCATACTCAATGAATAATTACATGAATATCAACTTCATACTCTTGATATTCTTGATGAACACCATCATTTTGCTTTGAAACATAACTAATAATGCAAGGTCCATATTTCCAAACAACATAAAAAATGTGTTAAAAGTTTCACATTTAATTTTGGCTATCTTATCTTTAAATTAGATTAAATCATGACGAAGAAGGCATATAAACTCAAAAATGGTAGGGTCCATATTTAGTTAAAGATATTCTTGGTCCAAGTACCTATTGCCTTCAAACCAATGAAGGCCATGTTTTTAAAGAACCCACCAACATACAATTCTTCAATAAGTATTTTTCCTAATACTTCCATTTATTTTCATATTTTCTATCTATTATCTATCTAACACTTTTTTTAGGATACTTACATGGGTCTCACCCTCTACAATAATTTTCTCTTTCACAAACCTTAGTCCTTTCTAGTCTTTTAGTTTCCCTTTTTCTCATGAGTTGCATTGTAAAATAATGGACAAGACCCTATCTTCCTCAAGATTTGATTTTATCCTCTTTTTTCATAATTAATACACACTTTTTTAACACCATTTGGGTTTCTCTTTTATGATTTATAGTGTAATACCATGGATAGAACCTGGCCTTCCTCACAAATACCATCTTTTTCTTATCCCAATTTATTTTTCTAGTACATTTTGTCACCCTCATGGGTTTTTATTTTATGATCTTTAGTGTAAGACCATGGATAAGACCTGACCTTCCTCATAAAATCACCATCTCTTGTGATTCCTTTTTTGGAATGTGTTTTGTAATGGTAACAAGTTCTTGATCTTTGATCTCAACTTTAGCTTTTGATTTTTTTTGATAGATAGAATTTGCATAAAAATATATATTAGCATGTTTTCATCCATTTTTCTCATTAATATGATAATTAATCACACTTTTATATCATTTAATCCATTTTTCACCCTTATCACATTTTTTGTGATTTGAAGTAATTCAAATTGTTTCATGTTTCATTCCTCTTGATTTCCTTTCCTTTCACTCCAAATTTGATAAAACTAGGTCAAAGTCAAGATAGCACTTTTATTTCACTTAAATTTATGAGAATCTTAAACACCATGATATCTAAAATTATTTCCCTTTAGTAACCAAGTCCCAAGTATTCAAATGAAAGTCATATTTAGCACCCATGCTTGGTTTTCTGAATCCTTATGGAAGAAGAATATAAAAATCCATTAATAAATTTAAAAGCCAAATCATTTGAAATAGAAGTCAATGATATACAAAGGCAAACATATAAATATCAAAAGTTGAAATCACACCAAAATACATGATTATAAGTACATCTCCTATCTCTAATTAAATCTCATACTCCACAATTGGCCTCACAATAGAGTTTAGTTTTATTGGGGTGTGGTAGGCTAGTAGATTGGAATAGGAGAATTTAATAAAATATATGGTGTTACCTATTTTCTCACATAATTACTCAATATTCATAGTAGACTGATGACTCTATAAGTGGTCCTAAGGAATGGGGAACACATTGTGGGAAGGTACGTCTATTTTAATTTTCATGCATATAACCTTCATGGGATGATCTATATACTTCATTTATTAAACTAAGACTTGTGTGGCTAGGAAAAATTCTTCAGAGTCCTTAAAGTTAAAAGTCCTCTTATTATGACAAACCTAATTTGATTTTCTTGAAATTAATAAAGAGTTCCCCTACCTTAGTTTTTCCTTCATTCTCCCCTTCACCCATTCCATTCCCTCCCCCCTCTTGATAATCCAAGTGTGATTCTAAATCTATTTCCCCCTCTTCTATACTTCCTTCTTATTCAAATCTTATAAAACATGCTAGACATTGTTTTAGTTTTATCTATCCTTAGAACTAAACAACATGTTTGAGTAACTATGGATTACTTTCTTTTCACCATGTATTTACATTTATAGACATATTTTTCTTTATTTTACCATTTGTCATTTTTGTACCACCCTTTTTGTGAACACCTAAGTTTGTTTATACTTCCATGTATATTTTTCCATTATTGAGTGAGTTTGCATTATTAATTCTCACTAACTAATGTTTTTTTCCCTTTTAGGCACCCTTTTTCCATTTATGATTAAGGATTGTTACTACTCACTCATCAATGTTAGTTTACCATTTTGATTTCCAATATTTGTTTAAAGATTGTTACTAATTTTACATTGATGTTTTATTACCATCCTTTTTGACATGTATCCTTGGTTTGATTTGGTGAGTTTGCCTTTCTTACTTAGGTTTACTTGTTAGATTTTTTGGGTCTTTAGTATCCTTAGATTTTTGCTTACCCGATTTACTCTAAATTTTAACTTGGTCATTTGGTCTAATATAACACTTATCACCCTAGCTTACCAAATTTCCAAGTACATCACATCAGTTATCTTGGCTTTCCTACATTTATTTATTTTTATTCTTTAGTTTTGTATTGTTGGGTTTGTTGAAAGCAATATCTACACCCTCCACAATAAAAACTATAAACACATCAAAAAACCATCTAGTGATATAGGTAAGTCAAGGTACTCACACATTTTAATTTTTTAGTTATTTCCATTTTAGTCATTTAATTTTAGTTATTTTATGCTTTCAAATACTACATTTTTTTATCTTTAGTGTTGTGTGTCATGATGCTCTTTCTCAAAGCACCATCCCCTATTGTACCTAAGTGACACATGATAATATTTAAATGGGGCATATGTATACACATAGGACTTTCAACTTTTATCAAATATAGATGTTTTCTATATTATAAGAACCCATCAAGTCTCAATATCTCTGAGTGTATACCCTAAAGGGTGCATTGAGAAAGGGATGGGTAGGCCATTAGTGTTCCATAAGATTATTATCCCTTATTTCCACTTATTACCAATCCAACTAGCTCCTAAAAATTTACCCTAAGATTTATTCATCTTTTTCACACTCTTCTAGTGTTTTACCACCTTTAGTACCCCTTTTCCTAACATAAAACCCCTTTCAACAGTTTACATGAATAGATCGACTGGGTCAACCTTTTACTCTTGTTGGAAAAAATAATTTAAGGTCTAGGTCAACTCTTGGCCAACCTATCCCATGACTTGATTATTTTTTATCAATAATGATACTAGGTCAATTGGGTTGAACCTATCAGTTAAAACTTTTGAAAGGGTTTACGGTTAAATCTACCAATATAAACACATCTAATTCACCATTATTTGAAAGTAGATAAGAGTTATTACTCATTTTCACATATTTACAATATGCATTTCCACCATTATACTTAAGGAATCTTAGCTTAGGGTTTTTACTTGGACAAGAATCTTGTGGAAAAGTTTTTTTTTATGTTTTGTCCTTTTTTAGTGATTCTTACAAACCAAAACAACCTCTTATGAAGCACCTTTGGCCAACGGAGAGATTGAGTCTCGACGGGTTTGTATTTCAAGTAAGTATCTCTAACTTTGATCCTCTTTTTAGTAGATAAAAGTAGCATAAGTAATGGCTTTTGAATAATATTGCTCTTCATCTCCATGCATTAGGGTCTTACCTATACATAACTTAATTAGGATTATTTTATATATGTTTACTAACACCCACTTTTTACCACAAGATTTGGTGAGGAATAGATTAGATTTCTTTACTTTGATTATTATTAGTATAGTGAATATAAAAACATAAAACTTAGTTAGGGTTATTACATAGTTTTTCTTGACTGGAGGCTTTTGAACCCTCCTTAGTGATATTATTTGTGATAAGAAATCCGTTAATTGGGTCTAAAAGATCCATATTGGTTATGTTATCAATTATATAATGTATCCCCAATCAGAAGTATAAGTAGGATATACCTTCTTTGAGATATGATTGATTTATGGATCTGATGTATTTTTGATTACATATAGATTAATACTCTATTATAAATGAAATGAATGGGGGTATATATATCCATGGATTAACCCTAAACCCTCCTAAAAATTAAGCTGATAGAGTTGATTTGGTCTACTTCATTAAGTGGGAAATAGAGTCATTAGGTCTTGAACTATGTTAGCTTAGGCCAACCTAGTTCCATAATGTGTGGTAAATCCTTTAACAGGGTTGACCTAGTCAATTTAGTAGGAGAATGGTAAATGTTGTAAATATGATTGTCATGATTTCATATTTTATAGTTTCACAATGCAAAGTTGTCATGATTTCATAGAGACCATTTCTTGAGGATTAAAGAGTAATTAATTGAAGATCTATTATGGGGTTTTTGTGTGCATCCTAGAGATATGGTCTAAAGGTTCAAATGAAGAGAAATGAGCACAAAAATAATTTATTTTAGCTCTTAGGAATTATAGGGTTTCTCTATTAAACCCTAAGGGTTTAAGCCATGATGTTCATAGGAAAGTTCTATTTTTAATTTGATTATATATAGGCAAGAACCAAATACTTAAGTTATATCTTAATTCCTTGTCATCATTGTGTAACTGGCCCCTTTGACCTAGTAATTACTAGCTTGAGAAGTGATCAAAGACCTTAATATTTCTTAAATTTTAGACTTAATATTTATCCCAGCTTGATCAATGGTTAGTGATTAATCATACATTAAATATATAACAAAGTGTAGAAAAGTTAATTTGTCAGAGGCATGTATGAGTAAATGTGTTAGTGACAAGTGTCACAATCATGGAGCTTGTATAGTAAATCTATTAAATAGTTTAATGTAAAATATCTAAGGATTAACATGGTAATGCCAAGTATCACAATAGTAGGAACTAATATCAAATGTGCATAAGGCACATGAGGATGCCAAGTGTCACACTCATGGGATCTTGTCAAAGATAAAGATCAAGCTTCTTCCATGGATTAATGATGAGTGGGTGATTATGTAATAAATATCTAATGGAGTGAGTGGACTGAATGAGATCAAGTTCTTGATGTTTATTGACATAGAGGAAAGTTATATACCAAGCTATTTTAATGAGATCAATATACCATATATGTTCTAAAGACTTAGGAAGAAATGAAATGAGATTAAGAGCTTGATGCTTAATGATAATCAAAGATAAAGTTCATGCTACTTTGAATATCTAACACATAAGAGATCAGATAAAAGCCTCTAATGGATGCATTTTAAAGTTGATTCATTAAATCTTATAAGTGTAAAAGGATCTAATGGAATGCATGAGCCTGTTAGAACTTGATATAATAGATGTATTTTAAAATTGAGAAAATTAAATGAGGATCATTAGATCATGGTGTGAATTGTAAGATCAATGGTTAGTATTTAAATATTTATTCATCATAATGGTCAAGTGGAATACCACGTAGGAAAGATGCATTATATGACATAGACAATGATATAGATCACTATGATCAATATAAATTGTGTAATATGGCATGTGCATAAAAACTAGAGCCTAATATATGCTAAATATAGTAATAAAATAGATAATAATGGTGGTGGAACATGAATTCAAAAAGTGGGAAAATTATTGATTGAATTAAGTCCAAAGATGGAGCATGATGTGTTACGGACCAAGTGTGAATACAAAGAAGATATGAGACCTAGATACAATGCTTATATATGTCATCTAGGATATAATAAAGGCTATTGTCACCATTAGACATAGTTAAATTGAGAGAGAGAGAGAGAGAGAGAGAGAGAGAGAGAGAGAGAGAGAGAGAGAGAGAGAGAGAGAGAGAGAGAGAGAGAGAGAGAGAGAGAGAGAGAGAGAGAGATTGATGAAGTGTGTCAAAACATAAATATAGAGACACAAAGATAAAGGGGTAGAGAGGAAGAGAAGAGAAGAAAGAGATGTGTATAACATGAACATTTACAGACCAGACTTGCAATAGAGAACTAAAGTTAGATTAATTTATGAATCAATATTTTAATTTGGAGTTGTAGTTCCATATTTTTAATATAGATCTAATCAATGGGTACCATCAAATGAGTCAAATTAGTGCTTAGTTAAAGAGTTGGTGCTTACTTAAAGTAGGTGTTATTAAACCAAGGGATTGGTGTCTCTTAGGGTTGGTACCCTTAAATGTTATAACTAGTGAGGTTGCGATTGTGAGGCTAGATTAGAATAGTAGATTCTAGTAGCTATTATCACCATGGTTTTTCTCATATTGGGTTTTCCATGTATACATATGGTGTTGTGTCTATTTTTTTGTGTGTGATATCTACATATATGTTTTAATCTACATTAAAATTATTAAATAACTAATTTATTCAATCTATTGATTCACCCCCTCTCAGTAGATAGTTGTGTTCTAACAATTGGTATAATATCCCTAGTTCCTTAGAAGAATTTTAATCAAATTAAATATATCTTGGATGGTGAACATAAATGGCTAGTCAATAAGGCTCTTCTTCAAAAAAAACAACCTCTCTTTGATCTATCAAACTATGTATTTTAGAGCATTAGAATGGAATCATATTTATCTTCATTAGGATTTGATGTATGAATGTCTATTGTAAATGGATATACATCTCCTACTACAACTCCTACTGATCAGGTTTCCAAAAAAGCATATGAAAGAAATGCTAAGGCTAAAAATTCTATTCTATGTGGATTCTCTAATTCAGAGTTTATCAAAGTGATGCATTGTCAAAATACATAAGTTATCTGGAATAAATTGAAGAGCATCTATGAAGGTGATGATAAGGTAAAGCATGTCAAGCTACAAACATATAAAGACAAGTTTTAAGTCCTTAAAATGAATGAAGAAGAGAAAATTATAAACTACCTCCTTAGAGTAGATGAAATAGTCAATTCAATCTGAGGCCTTGGCTAAGAGATGAAATATCCAATCATTTTCAAAAAGGTATAAGATATTTTCCATCAAGGTATGACTCTAAAATATTTGTAATAGAGGAAGAAAGAGATTTGGATAAACTAATTTTTCATGAGTTTCATGGAACCTTCATTACTTATGAGATAAGAATGGGAGAAGTAGATACTTTCGATAGAGAAGTTGCATTAAAAGTAGCCAAATAAGTAAAATCAAAAGAATCTACATCTAGATCTAAGGTGACTGATGAAAAAGAAGCTAACTTTGTTAGAATATTATGAAGAGGGTCTAGAAAATATAAAAGTAAGTTACCCTTTAAAATATTTAACTATGGTAAGGTAGGAAATTTTGATGTTAAATACCCTTATAATAAAAAGGGTAATCCTAAGCAAGAAGAGGATAGTAAAAAGATGAAGCCTCACTACTCCAAGAAGAATAACTTCTTCAAAAATATGAGGGGCTTGTACATAAAATAAGATAGTGATTCATTAGATAATAGTGATTGTTCTGATGATGACCATGCCTATGATTTTGTGGCTAAGGAAAAGGAAGTCATATTCATGACATTAGGATCAAATTATATGGATCAAGAAGAAATTGGAGACACAGGTGAAGAAGAGGAAGGAGAAGTGGATCTAGAGTGTTAAACTCATCTATGATCTAGATGAAATTGACAAGATGAGAAAAGAGAACTCAAAATATAATAAACTTGGATAAAAAGAGATTGAATAAATGTTTAAAAGTCTTAAAAAATATGATTAGATGGTGGTTATCCTAAAGACACAAGTTGAAGATGCCAAAATAATAGAATATGCAGTAAAACTTGAACTACAATCTAAATCTGATGAGTGCATGAAGTTAAAAGTAGAAATAATGGTTTTAGGAAAAAAACTTGAAAAATCTTAAGAACAAATAGACAAAGGTATAAAGATAAAAGGAGGTTTAGTAATTCTTGATGAGTTGATCAACTCTCGAAATTGATCAAAAGATAAATCTAGTCTTGGTTTTGAAAAAGGGAAAAGTCCCATAACTAGTACATCTACAAACTTATATGACAACTTCAAAGGAGAAGGAGAATCAAGAACAAAGAATGAAAAGTCTTGAAATAATGCCTCTAGAGATACAAATACAAATACAAGCACTTTTGATATGAAGAAAGATAAAGGAGAAATGAAGCTTGAAGAAAAGAATAAAACAAAGGTAGTTGATGTAGATGGTTTCATAAGGGTAAAAGATTTAAAGAAGCCAAAGTCAAGAAGATTTCCTCATATAATACAAAGAAATGTTATGACCAAGTATTCCTCTTTTTTCTATGGTTAAATTTATACTTGTAATTAGTTTGGTCATAGGGAGTGTGATTTTAGAGCTATACCTAAAAGGAGAACAAATTTTTTAAGCATAAATTCTTTTGCACCCTTGTTAGATACAAATTTAATAAGCCATAATTGCAATAATTTTTTTCACATAGCTAAACAATGTAGAACAAACATTGTAAGACCAAAAGTAGAAAAGAAAATCATGCCTCCTAGTGTGAACAAAGGTTCACAAGTCTCTAAAAAAGGAAAAGATAAGCTAAATAAGAAACCCAAGGATGTGTGGAAAGTGAAAGATCAATCTATGATTTCTCAAACTACCCTCCATGATGTTGGGTGAATATTTTGTCACCAGCTAACTGATGGGAAAAATAGGTTTTTTCAATCACAACATAAAGAGATTGGTCAGCCAAATGTGTAGTTTTACCACATCAATGGGGGAAAAATCTCTCCTCTCATCAAGGGGAGGTTCCCTATAAATATGAGGAGCTATATACTATATATATAAGTAGAAAATAACACTCAAGGGTGGGACAACACCATCCTTATCTATTTTTTCAGAGATGATGTTCACAAATAAAGGAAAAATCCTGGTGAAATGATAGAAGGCACTTCTCTTCTTCCAAAAGTGGACTACAACAAACAACATGAATTCTTTCTAGGTAGTAAAAGTAACTGGAACATGGCATAATAACTAGCAAAATGAGGTGTAGCACAAAGTCTCCCCCTTAACTGCCAAAGAGCAAAATATGAAGGATAATGGGGGCACAAAGTCATCCCAATATCCTTTAAATAGAAATAGAAAAACAAACATGCTAAAGACAATTGTGGCATCACAAAGTCTCTCCACAGTTAGCTTCAAGACACCTTCCTAGTTACTTCCACTAGTCCTACTTGTTTAATTAAATGGACAATAATGCATTCAAGAAATAGATATAAGAACAATTTCCTCAACAACACAAGTTATTCTAGCACAAAGTCTAAAATTTCACTTGATTTCTCATTCATATACCAAAATATGATTAACAATATGATCTCAAAGTCTTAGCAATGCTTTTCAATTTGGGCAGAGTTTTGCTTCTGATAACAAAAAGATCTTTGCATAAAATAAGAGATTACAATATATAGTAGCCAAGAAAGACTTGGAACTTTGTTTCATGGAATGGCCCATGCTGCAATCAATGCCTTGAATGTATTTTCAATTCTATCAAGGGGCCATGTTGGAATAGGGTATCAGCCTTAACTTTGGCATGTCAATTCATCTCAAATATCTCCTCTAAAGTATAGGCTGCCTGGTCCTCTTCTTGATATTTGTGCAACTGTCCACTTCATCTTTACTTGATGGAGAAAAATAGGCTGTGCCTTTGAATGTTTACATGCTTAGATGTCTAATTGGTGGACTATTCCACCTACTATAATAACTTTCCTATAGATATTTTAGTATCTCTTATAGCTTTCCCTCTTTCCTATTGCAATTTGATCTCTCAGGCTATCTTCTTACCTTCAACAGGCTCTTTCAGCTCTTTTTAGCTATTTATTGAGTTTATATTCAGGTTCTGTGCCATATTTGAAAATAAATGGGCATTTTATTACCTTAAATTTTATGTCCATAGGGACATCATTGGTCTCTCGAACTCCTTTGAACCTTTGAGGTGCATCAGTTCAATGGTTCAATAGTTCAGGTGGTTCAATCACTTCTTTTAGTTCAGTCACTTTCTTGGTTCAATCATTTTCTTGGTTCAATCACTTTCTTTCCTCCTCAGTTGAACCATCTCTTCAAAATTATCTCTAGAATCTTCCACTTCCTTCCTTCACTCGAAGCTCCCTTTCAAACATTGAAATTTCTTAAACCTTTGAACCTTTGAACTTTGAACCATTTTAGTTCAAGCTTCAATGGTTCATTCTCTTTCTCATAATCCTTTGGTCCTTCAATGTTTTTGGATCCTTTTCTTTTCTGTTGAACTTGTTAAACCTTTGAACTCTTTTGGTTCAAGATTCAACAGTTCAATGGTTCATTCTTTGTTCTTCAAATCTTTTGTTCTTCTAAGTCTCTCAAACTTTATTGAACTCGTTGAACCTTTGAACCATTTTGGTTCAAGGTTCAACAGTTCAACATTTCAACCTTTCTTCTTTGAAGCCTTCTTTTGTTTAAGTCTTTTGATCTTATTGAACTCATTGAACCATTTTTGTTTAAGGTTTAACGGTTCAATAGTTCCACCTTTCTTCTTTGAAGCCTTCTTTTATTTAAATCCTTTAAAGCTATTGAACTTTTCCAAAGCAGTTGAACTTTGAACTTGCCAAAGTGCTTAACTCTTTTAAGTCTGCCAATGTCATTGAAACTTTGAACCCATTGAACCTTTAAACCATTTGGTTCAAGGTCCAATGGTTCAATATTTTGATTAAAGCCTACTGATGGACCTTTTGGTTGAACCTCGACATTAAACCAACCTTGAAATTACTTGTGTTGAGAATTTGTTTCTTTATGAGAGCTCACTTGTTGAAGTGGTTTAACCTACTGAACCTACATGTCCCTTAGCTAAAAAAACTTGAATAATGGAAGAACATGGATGCTCAAAACATTTTTTGAGAAGGGAAGAGAGAATTTTGGCCTGCAAGACCAAAATAGTTGATATGTTGTCCCCAAAAATGAGTTATAGATTTTGGGAACAACAACTGCCTCTAGCTGGGGAACTTCCATCGATTGTAAAAACAATTAAAGGGAGTAGAAACCAAAATCTCCAGTGCCTTCAAGTATGCCATTGGTCTATAGAGTCATGCTACCCAAAAAAGAAATGTGCCAAAAAATGAAAATGAATAACACAAAATAGAAATAAAGACTATACAAATATACATATGTGTAACTAATGTCACCTGATACTTTAAGGATTGAAGTGTTTTTGATGTTACCCACTATGAGGTAGTGAAAAGGGTGTGCCATCTTAATACTAAAATAGGAAAATATTTTCACCATTGAGCTGATGGATAATAAATGGGCCTCTCGATAGGGAATCAAATTTCCCATGCATTCCTTTTGGTTCTCTTCTCTTATCCCATAACAGAACTTGATCACCAATCTAAAAATTATGGGCTTTTACTTTTTGGTCGAGGAGCTTCTTCACCAGACTTTGATGCATAATAATTCGGTCCACCACCATGGTTCATTTCTCATCCATCTTAGTCAAGCACATGATCCTCTTGTCGATGGAGCTTTCATATGTCTGATCTTTGACCGCCTTTGCCAATTTCAAATATGGTAATTCCAAAGTGATAGGTATCTCTGCATTGAGATCATACAAAATTTAGAAAGGTGACATACCTATTGCCCTATTGGGTGTAATTTTGTCTACCCAAAAAGCATCAAGCAATTTTTTATGCCAAGTTCATTGGTTTTCATCTACCAACTTTTTGATGATAGTCACCAAGTTCTTGTTGCTTGATTCTGCTTGGCCATTCCCTTGTGGAAAATAATCAAAGGAGTGGGAGAGGGTAATCCCATAATAAAAATAAAATTGAGTAATCTCATGGGAAGAGAAATAATCTACATTGTTTGTCACTATCTTGGTTGAGACCCTAAACCTAGAAATGATGTTCTCCTTGAGAAAATTGCATACTACTTCTGAAGTAACATGCTTGGTTGGAATAGCTTCTACCCATTTAGTGAAGTAATCTATGGTTGTGAGGACATAATCATGTCTAGTGCTTGAATATGGGTTTACAGTATTAATGAAATCAATTCCCCATTGCTAAAATAGCTCTTCTATTAACACTAGCTTAAGAGGCAAAGTAGCTAACTTAGGTCTTCCAATGAACTGTTGGCACAGTTCACATCTTTGTACCCATTTATATGCATCTTGAAATAGAGTAGGCCAGTAATACCTAGCTTACATAATTTTATGGGTAGTTATAGGCACATAAAAATGTCCTCCACAAGACAAATTATGGAAGGATTCCAGAAGTTTTTCTGTTACACTTTATCCACGTAGCAAAGGAATACCCCATCAAGGTTCCTCTTATACAGCATGTTGTCCCATAGGACAAAGTTGGCAGCTTTCAACTTGACAGTCCTCTTTCCTTTATGAGATAAGTGAGTAGGAAACTTACCATAGGTAAGGAAATGAGTGATATTTAAATACCACTCATTTTTGGTGGTGATAAAGAGGACTATTGGCATGTCTTCAACCTTTATTCTTTCATACCCTATTTCTTTTGGTATGTTGTCAGCAATCAATTGATAGAGGCCCCTTCCCCGCACAAGCTTTGTTGGTTTGATAACAAGATCAAACTCCTAGATTTTAGCAACCTAATTTCCCCTTTTGGTTCTAAACTCCTATTGAGTTAATATAGATTTGACTGTGGTATTAGGAAGTAAGATAATAATATGTGAATTTAGGATGTAAAAATAGTAGTGTTTTACTACCTTTACCACTGCATAAGCATGCTTTTCTAGATTTGAATATTTAGTTCATGACCTTTAAGAGGACATCTCATGAAGGATATGAGAGATTCTACACCTTCTTATTTTATTGAACCAGAATTGCTGAAAGTGTGTGCTTGGAAGCATAACTATACATTATGAAATCTTTGGTGTAATCTAGACAAACCAGAATTGGGGCATGGGCAATAGCTGTCTTGATGTCCTGGAATTCTGATTTGCCTTCTTTAGTCCAACTAAAAGTGGCCTTTACTTTCATCATGTCCATAATGTGGTGAGTCGTCTCTACAAAATCAGGAATGAACCTTTGTAAAAAATTCACCTTTCCAAAGAAAGAGTGAACTGCAGTCTTACTTGTGGGCAGAGTATGCTCCTAGATGGATTTGACTCTTTTTGAGTCAATATTTATGCCTTTTTAAGATAAAATATGTCTAAAAAGTTTCCCTTCTGTTACCCTAAAAATAGACTTATTGGGATTTAGAGAAATGCCATTTTGGCGACATCATTCCAGCACTTATTGCAAATGGTGCGCATGATCAAGACAATGCTTGGAAAAGACTGTTAAATCATCAAGGTACACCACAATGAACTTACCCATTTCATCTTTGAAAGAAAGGTCCATTTCTCTCTAAAACTTTGTGCCAACATTTATCAGGCCAAATGGTATTCTTTAATATGCAAAGGTGCCCCAAGGCATGGTGAAGGCAGTCTTATGCTGGTCTACTTCGCCAACTTCCACTTGATTGTACCCTGAGAAGCCATCCAACATTGATAACATATCTGAACCAATTACTATTTGAAGGAATTTATCCATGATGGGTAGAGGGTAATTATTCTTTTGGGAGGATTGAATCAAATTCCTAAAATCCATGTAGAGGCAAATCTCACCATTCTTTTTTCTCACAGGAACTATGTTTACAATCCATGTGGAATGATGGATTGAGAAAATTATTCTAGAATTCAGCATTTTCTATATTTTAGATAGAATAATACCTAATATCTTTAGATTATACTACCAAGATTTCTACTTGTAAGTCATTGAATCACTCTTGAGAGGAATTTCATGGAAAATTTCTTCAAGCCTGAGTGACTTTAGATCATCATAGGAGTACACCAGAACATCTATGTACTAGTGGAGTAGAGTAGTAAACTTGTACTTCTCTTCTAGATTGCAACACTTCTCAATGTTTACCATCTTGGGATTTTCCTTAGTACCCAAGTTTATCTGATCAAACTTTTAGAAGGAGCTTGAATCTATTTGTTGCTGTTTGATGAACCTATTGTGCTTATCAAATAGTTTCTCAAGGGAAACCAATCCTTTAGGAATTTTATTCCCTTTTAGCTGCAGGAATTCTTCACCTGTGTTTGAACTTGCTTTAGGGGCTGATTCAAGTTTCTGAGGATTACTACCTTCAAAGTGAAGCTGTTCAAAGCTATATTTTTGTTCTAGAAAGGTGATGATTTGGTTGTCACCATTAAACACCTACCAATGATTGGCATTGTCAAGCACAGTTGGTCAAAATACCATTTTGATAGTGTACTTATCTCCTTTAAAATCTAGGTGAGGAACTAAAAGAGTTATAGAAACAACTAATGCATCAGCTTGGTTGTTGAATTCCATGGGTGTTGCAGAGATGCTAAAAGCATCAAAAATTTTCAATTTAATCCCAAACTAGATTGTGGTAATGGCATAATCTCTCATTTTTTGGTTTGGTACAACTTCTAGACTTGGCAAACCACCATCTCAACATCTCTTTTGGCATGAAAGAGTTTGACACCCCTGTATTGAGCAGTGTTTAATCCAAGCAGTAGTGATTCATATTCAGTAGTATTATTGGTGTTGTTGAGCTATAATTTATAAGAATAGGGGAAAATATCTCCTTGAGGAGATATCAACACAATCCTAGCTCCCAAGCCAGTAAAAGAATAACTGCCATTGAGTTTGAGAATCCACATATCATCAAAAACTAATCCTTTCTTAGATTTTCCTCCATTTGGAGGGGAGGGTCCTTCTACACTTATACTATGTTCTACCAATCTTTCTGCTATTCCATCTGAACCAATTTTCAGATTTTTATTTTCAAAATTTTCATCAGCTAAGATAGGAATATCCTTAATAGTCAGGAAGTAATTACCTATGCTTAAAGACTCAAATAGAATTTGAGTTTCAAGTGTTGATGTTTGAGTGACAGCATATTTTTCTTCCTTCATAGGGAGCAATCTCTACATAACACCTTTGACCAGGATCCTCAATTCAAACAGGTCTATGCTCAATTCTCCACCAACATCCTTGTACAAATTTCATCCAAGTAGAATGCCATAGGAGGCTAAAATGTTGGCCACTAGGACAATCATCTTAATTCTTTTGTCTGGGAATGCTGCAAATGCAAATTAGGCATCCTTGATTTGTCCCAATAGTGGCACTTGTTTGTTCTCCATGGAGAAACATCTCCCAAAGGTCTTTGTTAGTGTGAGTCCAAGATATTTTGCCACTTTGGTGGGCATGACATTGTTAGATGCTCCTGATTCTATTATACAGTTGTTCAGCTGGTGTCCATTTATCAGTAGGGAAACATAAAATGGTTCTATTTTCCTAGGGGCAATTGGAGGAGTAATCACAAGTTTATTTTGGGTGGATGTGTTCTTGGAGGGACCAGGGGTTACTTTTAGAATTTCTTGTCCTATAAGGATGGATTTATCCTTTACACATTCCACTAATCTATCCAGCTATTTAGGGTCAGATTGCAAGAATTTAAATTCAAACATTTGAATTTTGGCTTTCTTGACATGGTCGATTATATCGAATGTAGTAATGAATTAGTAGCAGGGGAAGGTAGTTCATCCTTCTATTTTTTAGGGGGTACTGGTCTATAAATTTAAATTTGAAGATGAAGTAATTCTTGATGTACTTACTTTATTAGTGATCACTAAGTTCTTTGATTGAAAAGGCATAGTGGTTCCCCGCTTAGCAATTGAAATTACTGGTTGAGAATGATCCTCTATTTTTTTATCAGCTTTCTAGGCTGACTAGTTTTGGGACTAGGTGAATACAACATATGATCCATCAACTACTTTACCTTTACTTCTAGGTTCATCTTGGTAATTCAGGAAACTAATGTTGGAGTCACCAACTAATTCTTCTTCCTTTGTGAAGAGATTATCATCATCTTCTAGTTTCAACTCAAGTTGAAAAGAGAAATTAGATTTTATTTCAATATATCCAGCTACTAAATTGGTTAGAGGTGCTTTAATGGCAAGTTTTCCATGTGGGGGAGGAAGGCGATTTGGCTGCCCTTGATTCCTAGCAGCATTGCCTTAGTACCACTAATTTAGAAATGTTTTTCTTGGTATATATTTCTATGAAGGAGCAAAAGACATCCCTTGTGCCATTTTCTTCTTAAGAGATAGAAACTCATTTGATATATTCTATACCATTGGATTAGTGGCACATGTAGATGGATATTTAGAGTATGAAGAAGATTTACCTCGGTAGGATCCCTCCTTATCTTCCCCGCTAAGATGAGATCATCTTCCACCTTAGTGGCCAAATCCTAAGCTGTAGTAAGGTCTATGTGGCTAGTTAATCTCAATAGGAAACTCACTTTAGGAACCTAAGAGTTGATGAAGAAACATTTGAGATTCTTAGCTGTTAACTGAGCAATTATAGGAATCATGTTCCTCAACATGTCAAATTTGGCAATGAAGTCCCTTATAGGTTCATAAGGCTCCTTATTCATCTGTGTGAGCTAGGCTAACAAGGCATGCACATCTTCTGTAGGCTTGAGCCTAGCTTCTAATTTAGCTTTAAAGGTGTTATAATCAGTTACAATCTAAGCTTGTAGATGATAGAACTAGTCTGCAGCAATGCCTTGCAATGTTTCCACAAATAGCCAGACGACTACGTCTTTATACTCCACGCCTATCACACCATAGGCTATGCTAAAGACTATGATATGTTCATCAAGATGAAATCTCCCATCACTAAATAAATTAGGGAAATTCTTCCTTGAATTGTGTGGTGGATTGTGTAGAGGTGGAGTAAGATTGAGTGGACCAAAAAAGTTACTCCAGGGGCCTTAAACTACCATTATTTGACTACTAAAGGAGGGATAACAAATGCTTGAGGGGTGTGTATTGACAAAGCTCTACTATCAATAGAAATAGATGCTTTGCTTGGTAATGGAGACCTAACTTTTGTAGGAGGAAAACTCCTGGTTCACTGAAGGTGAGTTGGTGAAGGAAATAGGGTAAAATCACTTTGATGTAACAACTAGAATACAGGGTCAACAATACCTTTAGATCTCTAGCTTCTTGTATACCATGAATCTGCTAGAGTGTAAAACTAAAATGGATAAGGATAGGAACTACTTTAATTTGAAGCTTGAGGCTTAAAACTGCATAGCACATCCCTAGTAGAGTTGCCAAAAATTGTTGGTGTGAAGTTGGTAGTGTTCTTTCCTACTTCACGTTGTTCCGCAGTGATATGAATTGTTTCAAATTGAATATACTAGAAAAGGACTAGAAATGCTCATTGATCCCTAGTGGAGTCACCAAAAACTATTGGGTGAATATTTTATCACCAGGTAATTGATGGAAAAAATAGGTTTTTTCAACCACAACATAAGGAGATTGGTAAGCCAAATGTGCAGGTTTACCACATTAAAGGGGGACAAATCTCTCCTCTCATCAAGGGGATGTTCCATATAAATATGAGGAGCTATATACTATATATATAAGCATAAAATAACACTCAAGGGTAGGACAACACCATCCATCTCTCTTTTTTTAGAGATGATGTTCACAGACAAAGGAGAAATCTTGGTGAAATGACAGAAGGCACTTCTCTTCTTTCAGAAGTGGTCTGTAGCAAACAACAAGAACTCTTTCTAGGTAGTAAAATTAACTGGAACAAGGTGTAATAACTAGCAGAATGATGTGTAGCAAAAAGTCTCCCCCTCAACTGCCAAAGAGTGAAATATGAAGGATAATGGGGGCACAAAGTCATCCCAAGATCCTTTAAATAGAAACAGAAAAAACATGCTAAAGACAATTGTGGCAGCACAAAGTCTCTCCACAGTCAGCTTTAGGACACCTTCCTGGTTACTTCCACTAGTTCTACTTATTTAATTAAATGGACAAGAACACATTTAGGAAATAGACATAAGAATAGTTTCCTGAACAACACAAGCTATTCCAACACAAAGTTTGAAAGGTTAGTTGCTTTCTCATTCAGATAATGAAATATGATTAACAATCTGAGCTCAAAGTCTTAGCAATGCCTTTCAATTTGGGTAGATTTTTGCTTCTGATAACAAAAAGATCTCCTTTTCATAAAATAAGAGATTATAATATATAGTAGCCAAGAAAGACTTGGCACTTTGTTTCATGGAATGGCCCACACTGCATTTAATGCCTTGAATGTATTTTCAATTTTGTCAAGGGGCCATGCTAGAACAGGTCATCCACCTTAACTATGGCATGTCAATTCATCTCAAATGTCTCCTCCAAAGTATAGGCTGCCTATTCCTATTCTTGATATTTATGCAGCTATCCACTTCATCTTTACTTGATGGAGAAAAATAGGCCATGCCTTTGAATGTTTTCACACTCAGATGTCTACTTGGTGGACTATTTCACTTACTAGAATAACACCCCTATAGATATTTTAGTATCTCCTATAGATTTTCCTCTTTCCTATTGCAATTTAAGTTCTCAGGCTATATTCTTACCTACAATAGGCTCTTTGAGCTCTTTCTTCAACTGTTCACTGAGTTTTGTATTCAGGTTCTACGCCATATTTGAAAATAAATGGGCATTTTATTACCTTAAATTTGACATCCACAGGGACATCATTGGTCAGTTGGTTGCTCAAAATACTTTTAACCTTGAACCTTTGAACCTTTGAGGTGCATCAGTTTAATGGTTCAATGGTTCAGGTGGTTTAATTGCTTCCTTTAGTTTAAACGCTTCCTTGGTTCAATCATTTTCTTGGTTCAATCGCTTTCTTTCCTCCTTAGTTGAACCATCTCTTTGAACTTGTCTCTAAAATCTTCTACTTCCTTCCTTAACTCAAAGCTCCCTTTCAAACTTTGAAATTCCTTGAACCTTTAAACTTTGAACCATTTTGGTTCAAGGTTCAATAGTTCATTCTCTTTCTCAAAATCCTTTGGTCCTTCGAAGTTTTTGGATCTTTTTCTTTTCTGTTGAACTTGTTGAACCTTTGAACTTTGAACTCTTTTGGTTCAAATTTCAATGGTTCAATGGTTCATTCTTTGTTCTTTAAATCCTTTGTTCTTCTAAGTCTCTCAAACTTTATTGAACTCGTTGAACCTTTGAACCTTTGAACCATTTTGGTTCAAGGTTCAAAAGTTCAATGATTCAACCTTTCTTTTTTGAAGCCTTCTTTTGTTTAAGTATTTTGATATTATTAAACTCAATGAACCATTTTGGTTCAAGGTTAAATGGTTCAACCTTTCTTCTTCGAAGCCTTCTTTTCTTTAAGTCCTTTGAAGCTGTTGAACTTTTTGGAAGTGGTTGAACTTTAAACTTGCCAAAGCGCTTAACTCTTTTAAGTCTACCGATGTCATTGAACCTTTGAACCCATTGAACCTTTGAACCATTTGGTTTAATGTTCAATGGTTCAATGGTTTAATCTTTTGATTGAAGCCTGTTGATGGACCTTTTGGTTGAGCCTCGATGTTGAACCAGACTTGAAATTGCTTAAGTGTTGGGAACTTGTTTCTTTGTGAGAGCTCGCCTCTTGAAGTGGTTAAACCTGTTGAACCTATGAGTCCCTTAGCTGAAAGATCTTGAATAATGGAAGAACTTGGATGCTCAAAACATTTTTTGAGAAGGGAAGAGGTAATTTTGGCCTACAGGACCAAAATAGTTGATATGTTGTCCCCAAAAATGAGTGACAGATTTTGGGAACAACACCTACCAAGGAGTAGAATTTGTGAGTAATAGATAATGGCTGCTCAAAACATATGATTGGTGATAAGATCAAGTTCATCAAACTAAGCAAATGTAAGGAATGATTTGTCATCTTGGGAGATAACACTATAGTAAAGATCCAAGGTAAAGGAACCATGAACATAGATGGAAAATTGCCTACACATGATGTCATTTATGTTAAAAGACTGAAACATAATCTTCTTAGTGTCATCCAAATGTGTGACAATGTATAAATGTCACATTTAATATAGAAGGATATAGGGTAAGGACATCTAGAATATTAGTTGTCATAAGGGAAAATAACTAAAAACAACATTTATAATCTTAGTGAAGTGAATGGTAATATTTGCCTAATAGGAAAGATTGATGAGAGTTGGTTATGGCATCAAAGAATGGGCCATGTTAATTTTGAAAACCTAGTAAAGGTGAGCTCAAACAAGCATGTTAGAAACATGCCAAATATAATCAAACCTACAGACACTACTTGCAAGTAATTTCAATAAGGCAAGTAGACAAGGGTCAAATTTCAAATAAAGGAGTATGCAACTACAAAGATTCTATAGTTAGTTCTTACTAATCTTTGTGATCTGACCAAGACAAGAAGATCTAAAGGAGAGATAATATATGTTATTTGTATATGATTACTCAAGAATGACATGGGTAACATTTTTAAAGGATAAGTCTTAGGCATTTAAAATATTTAACATCTTTAGGGCCATGGTAGAGAATGAGATTGGATGAAAAATCAAATGCTTAATATCTAATAGAAGTAGAGAATTCACCTCAAATGAGTTCATATAATACTATGAGAATCATGAAATCAAAAGGCATTACTCTATAGCAAGGACTCCATAGTGGAATGCATTTATTGAGAGAAATAACATGATAGTCAAGGAGATGGCTAGAATAATGTTAAAATAGGCCAAGTTACCTAATGGATACTAGCAAGAAGTAGTACAAATAATAATAATATATATATATATATATATATATATTGGATAGAGTTCAATAAAGGGTAAAAAGTGATAAAACTCCTTATGAACTATGGTATGGAAAACCTGCCTCTGTTAAGTATTTTAGAGTGTTTGTAAGCATTTCTACATCAAGAGAAAATATAACAAATTGGGAAGCTTTGAATCAAGATGTAATGAAATAATATTTCTTGGTTATTCCACCCAAAGTAAAGCTAACATATGTTACAGCAAAAAATTATATAGAGCATCAATGTCAAGGTTGATGAAGGATTGAAACATGTTAAACCTGAAAGATAAATCTATAATGAAGAATCAATTTATGAAGAGGAAGCAGCTAATGAATAGCATGAGGATGTAAATGAAAAGGCACCAAAAATATTTTTGTAAAAGGACCATCCTATAGAGTAGATCATTAGAAATAAAAATGGAGTTAAGACAAAGAGAAGAGTTGCAATGAACAAGGAGCAAGTAATTTTTACTCTAATGTCTTAAATTGAGCCTAAGATCTATGTTGAAGCTAGAAAGGATGAGGATTAGCTAAAATCCATGGAAAAATAATTGAGCAAAATTGAAAAGAACAAAACTTGGGAATTATTTCCAAGACCTTCAAATAAGAATTTAATAGGTATAAAATAAGTCTTTAGAAACAAGCTTAATGAGAATGGAACTGTTATAAAGAATAAGGCAATATTGGTGTGTAAAGGATATGCACAAGTTGAGAGCATAGATTTCGAGGAATGTTTGATCAAGTGCTATATTAGAATCCATAAGAATGTTTATAGCATTTTATGTCTATATGAAGTTCAAATTCTATCAAATGGATGTTAAGTATGCTTTCTTCAATGGAAACCTAGAATAGGAAGTATACTTAGAACAACCTAAAGGTTTCAATTATTTGAGGAAGAATATTATGTGTGTAGACTGAAGAAAGATCTATATGGTCTAAAATAGATACCTATAACATGGTATTCAAGATTAGACCAGTATCTATAATAATAAGGATTCAATAAAAGATGTGTAGACAATAATATGTACTTCAAATCAGAAGGTGAGCATATGTTGATTGGTATTGTTTATGTAGATGATATCATTTTTGGTGGTAGAAAAAATAAAATGTGTAAATAATTTTCTAATCTAGTGTAAAATGAGTTTGATATGTCTATGCTTGGAGAACTTTCTTCCTAGGTCCATAGATAACACAAAATGATGAAGGGATATTTATATCTCAAATCAAGTATGCTAAGGAAATTATCAAGAAGTTTGGGATGAAAGACAACAAACTAGTAATTAATCCCATGATAAATGGATGCAAACTAAGTAAATAAGATGAGTCCCTTGATGCAAATAAAACTATGTATATATCAATTATAGGTAGCTTGTTATACCTAATTGCATCAAGACTTAATATCATGCAAGTAGTGTACATGTTTACAAGATTTGAAGCTATTAAGCATGGGATATGCTGAGAGGGGGGTGAATCAGTATATCATATATCTTATAAAACTTTCCTTTAACCAAATTTCACTTAATCAAACATTCACGATATGTAATAAAACTCAAACAATAAACACCACACAAGATAGAGAGAAACACTAGATATAACATGGAAACCCAATGTGGGAAAAACCATAGAGAACAATCTCAAGTATATGAATGAGCACAAACCCAAATAATATTCTCAATCCAAGCTTACAGGAGCACCATATGCCTTTGTCGAGCACCACCCCAGATACTATTCATGAGCACCAACCCACATGAGAACCACACCCCTTTGCCAAGCACCAACCCAGCTACTATTCATGAACACAAGCCATAAGATCACCAACCCCTTTGCCAAGCACCAACCCAACAACAATTCATGAGCACCAACCCATAGGAGCACCAACCCCTTTGTGTATAACACACACCTATCTCTCAATGTTGCTATCTCAACAAATTATAGATCAATACAACATCTCTTTCCTCTCTCTCACCTTTGCTCTTCTAAGCTAGATATAACAAATGTAAATCATTTTCATCTCTCACAATTGGTATTCTAAGCTAGATATTACAATATCAAATCCACCTCTATCTTCCATATTACAAATGGCTTCTCAAGCCTTTATTTATAGCTTTCCAAATGACCTTTGGCCTTCCCCCTTTCTGACCCTTCAATCCTCATGGAAAATGGTGCCAATCTAGGATGACCCTTCATATTCAAGCCTTTGAAAAGTCATGTGGTGACCCTTCATGACCAAAAACATCCTTCCCTCTTTTGTCCTCATCTTGGTGACTTTTTGTATTCCTTAAAGTGTCCCTTCATGAGAAATTGTGCCCTTACTCTTTTGTCTTCACTTGGTGACTCATGGAATTACCCAAGATGACTCTTCATGGGAAAATGCATCCCATCCTTATTTTGTCTTTACCCCATGGCTCTTCGACTTCTCTATGGGCCCTTCTTTTGTCTCATATGCAACCAAAAATATATTCATTAATATTAAATAAATATTAACACACATTAGCCAAGATAAACAACATTAAATGCAATGGGGCCTTTATCACCAATAATGCTAGACCTTTGACATCAATGACAATATTTCCAACAATTTCCCCCTTTGTCACTGATGGCAACCTCAATCCTGAAATTGCCACATCCTGTCACCTGCACATCCTGTCATCTAAAAACATATAGTAACTCCTGCTTATTATAGAAACATGTACCTATTCCCTGTACCTATTTTCTACACCTGTACATGTACCTATTCCCTGTACTTATTTTCTACACCTGTACCTATTATTCTCCCCCTTTGACATCAATGGTAGGAAGTAATAGAAATTACTCCTAACTCCTCTCACTGATCTTTGAATGTATCCTTTTATTGTGCCTTTGAGAAGATATTTGACAAAACATATACATTATTCCCTATCCTTTGAGAATCTACAATCAACTCATTTGAATCTTTTCTTCTAATCTCACAACCTTATTTATGAAACTTTAATGTGTATCCTTGATCACATATTTGACTAATGCTCAACAGATCATGCTTAAGACCTTTTACATATAAAACATTCTTAGTCTTAGTTCTACCATAATACAAACTCAAAGTACCTTTTTTAGCTATCCTAGTAGTGGTTTTATCTCTGAATCTCACTGTACCACCATTGATCTTCTTTAGAGATATGAATTTACTTTTATCTCCTATCATATGCCTCGAACATCTGCTATCAATTAACCATGGCTGATCTTTATTTCTTACATGCAAAGTTGTTTACACCAACATAGAATCTTCAGGTTGTTTCTTCTACCATGAACATGACTGAACCTTCTTCTTGATGAATGGAACTTTCAAACTCTGATCCTTCTTCATTAAATATGCATGAGTATCCTTTTCCTTCTTTCTAAAATTGTTAGCTCTTTTTAAATATTCTAATTTCTTGTGACCATAATCATTTGAAACACTTTAAAACTTTTAAACACTGTATATGCAAGAATCATTCTAATAGCCTCAAACCATAATACTGATGCAAAATTTTCTTTAAAAATCTATTCCCTCAAAAGATATACAAATTAATCAACCAACTCACCTTCTTGTCATGCAACATAGCCAAGACCCAATAACATCCACCATGCTTCAATTTTTATTCAAAGTGTCTCCTTGAAGCCTAGAAGAGACGTCCCACATAAAAGGGTCCTAGAAAAAAATCTCAGGAGATTCCCACATCTCCTCTATTTCTTCCTTGATCTTCTTGTGTTTTTCTTGTAGAATCCATTTAAACATGTCTAACCTTTTTGACCTACTAACCTTATCATTTATGATGTTTTTCATCTTCTCAACTTTTTCAACTGTCTTATCTTGACAAAGCTCATGCTAAAATGTAACAAGAGATTCTACACAATCCTTCTTATCTGATTCTTTATCTACTATAGCAAGTAATTCATTTTCACTCTTAAACTCAACTTGATCAACCTTTACTATTTTAGGTCTCCAAACCTGAAGTTGTCTTTTCTCATATTTTCTAGGGGCTCTATATCCTTTGACGTACCTTGAATATCTTTTTACTTTATTTTGACATAATTTAGCAATATGGCCAACCTCATGACAACAAAAGAAAATAATATTTCTCATACTTTTTTCTTTAATGTGACTAAGATCCCCCTTTGATTGATTTCTTCTCCTCATATAGTCTCTTGCCCTATGACCAACATGATGAAAAACAAAATAATGGCCATGAAAAGAATTGAAAACTTGAAAGCATTGGGCTCCCTGATCAGCTTCTTTGATTTGCCTTCAAAACTTGCATCCTTCTTTCCTTGGACCAATATTTCATGCTCTTTCTCAACCTTGATTATAAGCTTCTCATGATTATCCTTTAAAGAACCTAACTCATCCTTCAACTGATTACACTCTTCTTCTTTTGATGTTAAAATTGAATTTGCAACCTCTAATTGATTCTTAAGATTCTGAATAAATATCTTATTTTATTTTACTTCTATAGCCAACTTAGAATCCAAGATACACATCTTTTCCTTAAGAGCCTCAACCACAGATTTCAACTCTTGATTCTCCTTCTTTAGCTGCTTGGCCATCTTATGCTTTTCTTTGATCTACCTTCAAGCTATTAAACCCTTTCTAAAGGAACCTGCTCTAATACCAATTGTTAAGCATGGGATATACTAAAAGGGGGGGTGAATCTGTATATCATATATCTTATAAAACTTTCCTTAACCAAATTTCACTTAATCAAACATTCAAGATATGTAATAAAACTCAAACAATAAACACCACACAAGATAGAGAGATACACTAGATATAACATGGAAACCCAATGTGGGAAAAACCATAGAGAATAATCTCAGGTATATGAATGAGCACAAACCCAAACAATATTCGCAAGCTAAGCTTGTAGGAGCACCATACCCCTTTGCCGAGCACCACCCTAGCTACTATTCATGAGCACCAACCCATAAGAGCACCACATCCCTTTGCCAAGCACCAATCCAGCTAATATTCGTGAGCACCAACCCATAGGAGCACTAACCCCTTTGCTAAACACCAACCCAACAATAATTCATGAGCACCAACCCATAGGAGTACCAGCCCATTTGTGTATACCACACACCTAGCTCTCATTGTTGCTATCTCAATAAATGATAGATCAATACAAAATCTCTTTCCTCTCTCACCTTTGCTCTTCTAAGCTAGATATAACAAATAAAAATCATATTCATCTCTCACAATTGGTCTTCTAAGCTAGATATTACAATATCAAATCCACCTCTATCTCCCATATTACAAATGGCTTCTCAAGCCTTTATTTATAGCTTTCCAAATGACCTTTGGCCTTCCCCCTTTGTGACCCTTCAATCCTCATGGAAAATGGTGCCAATCTTGGATGACCCTTCATATTCAAGCCTTTTAAAAGTCATGTGGTGACCTTTCATGACCAAAAACGTCCCTCCCTCTTTTGTCCTCATCTTGGTGACTTTTCATATTCCTTAAAGTGTCCCTTCATGAGAAATTGTGCCCTTACTCTTTTGTCTTCACTTGGTGACTCTTGGAATTCCCCAAGATGACTCTTCATGGGAAAATGCATCCCATCCTTCTTTTATCTTTATCTCATGGCTCTTCGACTTCTCCATTGGCCCTTATTTTATCTCATATGCAACCAAAAATATATTCATTAATATTAAATAAATATTAACTCACATTAACCAAGATAAATAACATTAAATGCAATGAGGCCTTTATCACCAATAATGCTAAACCTTTGACATCAATGACAATATTTCTAATAGAAGCTATTCCAAAAGAAACACATGTTAATATAATGAAAAAAATATTTAGATATATCAAGAGTATAATTAACTATGGCCTATGGTATCCCAAAGGTGAATATTTCACTTTGACAACATATACAAATGTTATTTGGGTAAGCAGTGTGGATGATAGAAGAATCATTCGTGGTGGTGCATTTTTCCTTAGAAATAAACTCATTTCATGGATAAGAAAAAAGTAATTATTAGTTACTCTTCCTACAGTAGAAGCAGATTATGTGGAAGTAATGGCATGTTGTACTCAAGTCTTGTGGATGGATAAAATAATCAAAGACATCAAGGTATAATATAAATCACCTATCTTTATTCTTTGTGATAATTCAAGTGCTATTAACATATAAAATAATCTAGTGATGCCTTCCAAAACTAAACACATATCAATCAAGTATCACTTCTTAACAGAAAAGGTTACAAATTAAGAGGTCATAATGGAGTATGTGCCAACACAGGATAAAATTTTAGACATGTTCATCAAACCTCTTCCCAAGGAACAATTTGAGTATCTAAGATATAAATTGGGAGTGATGGTTCCTACATCACATCACTAGATCCTAGTGATAGGGCATGAGTCCAAGGGAAGTATCAACTAAGTCTTGTTAAATCCTAGAAGAATAGAGAAAAGACAACTCAGGTATGCATATTTTTGTAAATTTTCAATGAGTTGATGTTTGTAGATTCTTAGACAAACACTTTTATCTAATAAAGGGGGAGAAAAATTTGGACAAATTGTGAGAAAGTTGGAGTCCCTTTTCCATTTATTTCAAAGGGGGAGAAAAAGTGAAAATGTTATCTATAAAAGTTTGAAAAAGTAGAGTATGTATCCAAGTTAAGTTTAGGCAAATATTCCATTGCCTAAGGGGGATCAAGTTTGGTATGAATAGTTTTAGCTGAAGTTCATCAAAAGCTAATACAGGCAATGCTAGAGAACGAATAGAGTATTATAATATCAAATAATTTAGTTTTATATCAATGCCAAAGGGGGATATTATTGGCAATATCATTTTCATTGATGTCAAAAGGGAGACTATTGGCATGCGATTAGAGAAAAGAGCATATTTAACAATTACATAGTGCAAAGTTGTCATGTTTTTTTATAGACCATTTTTGGAGGATTGAAGAGTAATTGATTGAATATTTGTTAGGGGTCTTTTCAAGTGCATCATAGATATATGGTCCATAAGTTTAGATGAAGATAAATGATCTTATAAATAATTTACTTTAGCTTTCAAAAATTACAATGTTTCTTAGTTAAACCCTAAGGGTTTAAACCATGACATTCACAGATAAGTTCTATTCTTAGGTTGACTGGATATAAGCAAGAACTAGTTACTTAAGATATATCTTAAGTCCTTGTCATCATTATGTAACTGACCCCTTTGATCTATCAATTACCATCTTGAGCAGTGATCAAAGACCTTAATATTTCTTAAGTCTTAGACTTAATATTTTCCCCAACTTGATTAATGATTAGCTCTTGATAATAAATTGAAGATATAATGAAGCATATCAAAATCAATTTTATAGAATCACTTGAGATTAAATGTGCTAGTGAGAAGTGTCACAATCATGAAGATTAAATAGTAAATCTACAGAGTGGTTTAAAGTTAAATAGTCAAGAATTAATGTGAGAATGCTAAGTGTCACAATAGTTAGAATTGATAGTAAATATGTATAAGGCACATGAGGATGCCAAGTGTCACACTAATGGGTGCATGTCATAGATAAATATAGAGCTTATTCTAAGGATCAGCAATGAATGGGTGATCATGCAATGAAGATATAACATAATGAGTGGAATCAATGAGATCAAGTGCTTGATGTTTAATGACATAGAGGTAAGTTAAATATCAAGCTACTTTGATGAGATCAATGAAGTGTATATGTTCCAAAGACTTAAGACTCAATGAGATGAGATTAAGAGATCAATTTTTAATGACAAGCAAAGATAAAGTTCATGATACTTTGAAGATATAACAACATATGGGAATTCAAATCAAAAGATCCAATGGATGCATTTTAAAGTTGAAATATTAAAGCTTGAAAGTGTATAAGGATCCAATAGAGCACATGATCCTATCATAACTTGATCTAACAGATGCATTCTAAAATTGAAAAAATTAAATGAGGATCATCATATCATGGCAAGAAACTTAAGTTTAATTTTTAGTGTTTGAATATTTGTTCATCACAATGATCAAATAGAGGACTATGTAGGAAAGATGAATTATATGAAACAAACAATGATGTAGATAACTGTGATCAATCTAAATTGTGTAATATGGCATGTGCATCAAAATTAGAGCCTAAGATATGTTAAATATAGTAATAATATAGAATCATGGTATTAGAACATGAATTCAAAAAATGAGAAACTTATTATTTAAAATGAGTCCAAGGATGGAGTGTGATGTGTTATAGACCAAGTGTGAACACATAGAAGATACGAGACCTAGATATAATGCTTATATATATGTCATCTAGGATATAGTAAAGGATGTTATTGCTACTAAAAAGAGTCAAACTGAGAGAGAGAGAGAGGTAGAGAGGAAGAGATTGATGAAGTGTGTCAAATAAACAAATATAGAGACATGAAGACAAAGGGTTAGAGAGGAAGAGAATAAAAGAGAGTGATGTGTAAAGCATGAGTAGTTATAGACCAGGCCTATAATAGATAATTAGAATTATTTTCATTTATTAATTAATATTTTAATTTGAAGTTGTAGATCCATATTTTGAATATAGATCTAATCAGTGGGAACCATTAGATGATCTAGTTTGGTGCTTAGTTAGGGAGTTAGTGCTTCTTTAGAGTAAGTGATTTTAATTAAAGGGATTGGTATCTCCTTAGGGTTAGTGCCCTTAAATGTTGTAACCCATGAGGTTGTGATTGTGAAGCTAGATTAGAATGGTATATTCTAGTGTTGATTATCACCATGGTTTTTTTGATATTGGGTTTTCCACATATACATATGCTGTTGTGTCCATTTTTGTGTGTGTGATCTCTGCATATATGTTTTAATCTACATTAAAATTATTAAAGGACTAATTTATTCAATGTATTGATTCACCGCCCTCTTAGGAGATAGTTGTGTTCTAATAGTAAATAGGGGTTTTACTTACTTAGGGATTATTTTGGGTGGTGATTTGCTTAGGAAAGTGTACAAGCAGGGTTTAAAATCCTAGGTAAATGGATAAGAGTAGCTTATATTGGCTTTAAGTGGTGGTATAGGGTCAAATAATCCTATGTATCATCTAAGTTATACCTTTTAAGGTGTGCATTCATAGAGATTAATATTTTATGGGTTATTTTAAGAGAAAAAACATCAATAATTGATAAAGTTTAAAAATAAAAATGTATCCTAATCAATAATGGTTATCTTTACATAGTTATTATAGACTGATACTTAGAAAAATAATTTTGGATCCCTCCTCCTTGGTAACTTAGAATTAGGAGGGAGACTAGTAATCTTGAATAATTAGCCAACATCCTAAGAATCATCCCCAGGTGGAAATATATCTAGATAAATGTGATTGACTTGAACCTGTAGTGGAAGAGTTATACTAGATATATTCCCCAATCCTAAGCATTGAATAATGTCAAATGATGGGTATGTGAGTTTTGGAGAAAGTCAATGAAGGAAATGTGGCAGAATTTTTTTGTAAGATTTGAGATCACATTTTAATTCCCCATAGGCTTAGGGATGACCTCAATATTTAGGATGTTTGAATGGTGAAGAATCATGGGATGATATTCCTTGGTGAATTTAAATATATTTGCTTCTTTTTTTACTTTTAAATATACAAACCCTATCATTATGTTTATACCTTAGAATAACAACATGAGAGTGACATCAGCATTAGAATTTCCATAATCACAGGCCTCAACATCATTGGTATATGCTTATGTAGGTGAATAATGATGAATTACTTGATTATACAAGTTACCTCTAGTCTTGTTTGGGCTAGCTCATATTTGGTGGTTTAGAAAAAGGTTTTGGTAAATCTAGAGGTTTTGGTTGTTTGATGTAATAATAAAATTATGAAAATATTGAGGGTTCACTCTGACATTCCCTAATAACATGTCTATGAAATTTTACCTCTGATCCTTAGGGAGTCTTTAGATGAGCTCTTTATACTCCTTGTAGTTCTAAGTATCATGATTGATAACTCAATCAAATAGATATAAAAAATTGGGATCATATATTATCTACCTCCATTTTATTCCTTTGATAATGAGGTTGGTTTTGAAATTGTAAAAAAAATATCAACATATTAAACTAGTTATGATACTTTATGTTATAGGTGGATGGTTTTAGCTATTAACAACTATATTTTTTTGGTAATGTTCATCAGTGGGAACTAATTATTTCTCATTGGTTTTAAATTCTTTCCCTACTCAGACATACCATTATTAGTGGCATTCATGTTTGGGTTAAGGATTTTGGGACCTTGTTTATTGCCATTAGTCTAGATCACATTTTAATCCCCTATTATTTTGGTTTGGGGTAATAATATGTCTATTGAACCCAAAGGTTTCAAAAATAATATAAATTTCCTCTTTATAAATATATAAATCATTTTCAATAGCTTCTTCAGTTGTCTCCTTGTCATGGGAATGAAAGAAAATGTCACATAATTTCCTCTAGTCCATGTGAGGTACACTGACAAATGGATAAAGAAACTTCATCACAAATTTTCC
>JARHVA010003356.1:1535000-1540000 GCA_037957365.1 Torreya grandis
GCAAAACATGTGAAAGATTGAGTTTTGGAGGCTAAATTTAGAACACAAACCAAATGTGATAGAATCATCCCTATTTACATGGGACATTGAGTTATGGAGGATAAATTTAGAACATAAATCAAATGTGATAGAATAATCCTTGTTTACAGGTATAATTATGCAACCATTAGTCTTAGTGATAGAACTACCACTCCATAGAATATAACTTCCACATGTGATGATAGAACCACCCTGTCATTGATGGTTCCATCATGGTGGTTCATTAATACACCATGGTGGAAACATCACCCTAGTTATTTTTCTGTAATGTACCATGGTATTTTTTTCATTGGGAGGGAGTGTTTTATCTCCCATCAGGGGTTGTTTAAATAGGCTAAAAGAGACAACCAAAGCCAAAAAAAAGGTGGTTTGAGGGGTATAATAGATGGACAGGTATGGAAAATGACTAGAGTATTAGAGAGAACCAAATATTATCCTCAATTAGGATATCAATTCATCATAATTAAACATCAAATAGGGAATATCACATCATGTAAATATTGGGTGCATACAGTTACATGGTAAAATTACCTAGCCTTATTCTTACAAATGCATTAAGTGGTTCAAATAATTATCATTATAAAGTCAAAAAAATAAAATTATATTTAAATTATATTATTATATTATATCATTAATTTATTTAATAAATCATATTAAGTAGATCCATTGGTTTTGATTCATGGGAAACACATCATCTGGTATAATAATTTAGACCCACAAAATCAAATGAAGTTTTTACCATATCAATTTGATCTCCAAAAAAAATTGGTAATGTGAAATGATAGATTTGATAAATTGATTGTGATATGCAAACTATATCAAGATCACCCAAATATATAGTCTACTTCATAAATTTGGAACCAATAGATCATATTTCACACAAATAGACATTAAAGACCAACATTATAAATCTAAATCTAAATGTTCCAAAGAAGATTCAAAAACCAAAAGTCTAAATGATCATGGATTACTTATAGACTCAAAATTTCAACATGATATTTGAATTGATTCAATACATGGATTAGAGAATTGTTTGACAAAATACCAATGTATTATGGTCAAGAGAATGGTATGAAAGCTTGTGATTTCATAGTTTTTTCTCAATTTTTAGAATGGAGGAAATCATATATTTAAATAGGCAATGAAGGGAGATTCAACTATGAATTAAAAACTAATTATAATCCTCTAGAGAATAAAAATATAGAGAGAGGAGGGGATTTTATGGAATTTAAAATTCTTTAGAGTTATCTAGAGAGAGAACTCTCTAGAGAAGAATAAGGGTGGTGGAGAGTTATAGATTCTATTAGGGAATCTAATGATGATTAGAGTAAGATTGGACTAGATTAGAAGAAGAATTACATGAAGAGTAGGGAGTAAGATTTTAGGAAATCCTAGGAGTAGATAGGTAGGTGACATTATGAATTAAAAAATCATAATATAATATATAAGTGGGGTTAGGTGATAATAAAGATAGACTAGAAGAATTAAGGAAGACATGGGAAGGGGTAAGTTGATGTATGATAAAATGAATGAAGGGAATGTTATAAAAATTATTATAAGGAGTTATTAAGGAGGAATTATATGAAATTGGGAAAGATTATTGATTATTAGATGAAATTATTGATTTAACATTGGATAATAATAATATTAGTGATGATAAACATATAAAGCAAATGTAAGTGCATACATTTTTACCCTCTTTAAAAGGATATTATGAATAAATGAAGTATAATTAATAATGGTCTTTAAAATAATGAATACATTCATGGATGATTTTAGATTCTATGATGCCCCCTTGAGGGGATATGTAGATAAGAGTGAGACATATGTCCATTGAAAAAAATAAACAAGGAGAAGGATGCAATGGGTAGACAAGGGAATGGAATGATAGATGTGAGATCAATGATAAAGGAGATGAGATCAACATGAGTGGTGAGATAAAAATGGACGATTCCCATATAAAATACCTATGCACATGTATTAGAATTGACAGTGTCATGATTGTCAACACATCCCAAGGGGAAATCAATCATAATACGATGATGATAAAAGGCCATAACTTTCAACATGTCCAAGGTAAATATAAATGTTAAGGAGAGTTGTAGAATGGGATGATAGGGGTCAAAATATTTACACTTATCCCATGTAAGGATGCATTCTTAAGAGAAATATAGACTAAGAGGATAAAGGCCATGAGTTTTTGACATATCCCGAGTAAGGACCCATACTGAGAGAGCATCAGGTCAAAATAATAAAATGAATTGATAAGATTAATTATCATTGTATCTAAAGGCTGAAATCATTCCATATTATGAAGGATATGAGAGAAAATAAATAATATTAATGAGTGACAAAAATACAAAGGGGGAGAATTGGAATTCAATTCATTGAATCAATGAGCCATAATGTGATTAATAGTGATGATGACCCCAACAATGGAGTGAGAGATGATAATAAATTTTTGGTCTTGGTGATGCCCCAATCGAAGGAGGAAACCATAAACTTTAAATGATGAGTAAACCAATAAGTGATAATGGATGACCTATGGAAGAAAAGATGGATTTTATGATTTGTCTAGCCTAATAGATAGGTGTAGTTAATTGATAAAAAGATTAGGGAGATGATTGTGGGGATGGTGATTGATCAATATCTTGATTATTTAATTATTGATATTATAGTTTGATGATTTTACTGATGCAAGGATTGAGGAAGATGAGGTAAAAGAGAAATGTGATGATGAATAATGGGGAAAGAGGGCAGTGTGGCAAATCTGACCTTAGATAAGTTATGTGACTAAGCATTTCCTACATAGTCTAAAAAGGCCTTAAGACATTTTAGTTCAAACTAGATGATAGATGACAAGATAAGCTAGAGAATGAGGATGATAATGAATATTATACATGTTAGTTGTTATATTGGAGATGATTTGACTTAGATGTTAGACATGAAGATAAAATACTAGGACAAGTAATTGGATATGAGATGTTTAGATGTTATGACACCTAGATGAATAAATTAATGATGGGATGAAGATGATTAAATGATTAGGTAGGTGATAGAGGATATGATAAATGATGATTGTAATCTAATATTAAACTACCATTATTTTAATAAATCACATCATAGTCCAAGTAATACAATGTTAAATCTAGCACTAGGTAGGAAACCCCATGATAGAAGTATGACCAATATGACATTATGCCAAAGTGAAAGATTATAAAAGAGGAAAATGATGAAATATACATAGGGAACCAAAAATCAATTTTACATATTCATTCACTCCATCATAGCATTTTCATTCATTTCCCAATAGACAAAAATATTTATGCCCAAATAAAGATCAAAATAAGATTACACACACACACACACACACACACACAAAAAAAAAAAAACATTTGTAAATAAGTGAATATAGACAAAAAAAAAATAAAAACACATAGATCATACAAATAATGCAAAAATATATACATATTAAAAGAATAGGGTATTGTCTATTATCTAAATGTATAAGGATAGAGTGAATGAGAATGATAATTGATGCCAAAAAATGAGGATGGATAGGCTTATCTTGATCCAAATTAGGATGGAATGGGGTTGTAAATCAAGTTTGATTGAGAAAATTTCAAATTAAACATAAGGTCTAGTTGATTTTTAGATTGACCACATTTGAACTTAGATGAGAGATTATGACTTATTAGGATAAAGTGTGACTATGTCAATGCTAGCTCAATATAGACTATATTTACCCCAATTTAGAATAGGGGATGAAATATAATATTAGGATCAATGGTAATGTCTTGGTTATGAAAATAATAAGTGAAGGGCATGTAGATGGATGTAAATGGGGGCATAGACATAAGACAAGACATCTTAGAATTTTGGTTTTTTTATATTTTATGATTTGTTTATATTTTTTACATATTTCAATTTCTAAGGATTTTGAAAATATATATGTACACTATAAAAATGGGGTTAATATGAAATGGAATATCAAGCCTAAAAAATAAGATCAATATGGACATAATTTTGGATGGGACATAAAAATTATGAGGGTAAGACTCAAAAGGGGATATGGATAAAAGAAGAATGAAATAGGGATCACCACTAACCACATCATGAAGGAACCAAATATATAGTTGATTGAGTGTCCATTATAGGATGTGTTGATAAGTGCTATCATTTATGTCAAGGAAAATATGTATATCATTAATTTTAAATTCAATATTGATGCCATTGATGTCAAGGAGCATCTGGTAAAGATGCATGGTAAGGTGATATGTGACAAGAAACTCATGTAAATAGAAAGAATTTTAAGGAAACCTATTCTCTTTATTGAGAGAAAATTTTAATTAAACCTAATGAATATTATGAGGTTAATATCAAGGTTTAGTATAAGGTAAGCATGTTTGTGTACCAATTATTGAGTAGAAGCTTCTTGAGAGGGCTTGTACATAGGATGCCTAGTCTGTTTCATGAAGGAGCATGGTGACTTAGTGAGATGAATGAATAGAGGCATAATAAAATGCTTAAATACACTTGAACATGTATATTATTCATTCAAGTACTCAAGGAAGCTTCAAAGTGTGTCTACAGAGATAAGACCTACAGACCTATCATACGACTAGACTAGTCCTAGACTCTGATTGATAATGAGGGCTCATGAGGTGTTGTCAAGACCTATGAAAAATTAAAATAAGTTTTATACCATTTGATAAGTTTATTAATCATGTGAGTGAGGTGTAGAGTGTAGGAGCAATAGCTAAATTTTTTATTTCTAGGCCTAATGTGGCCTATAGGTCAAAATCCTAAAGATCAAAGAGATAAATGGTGCCCTAATGGGGTATCAAGATAAGTTTGAAAGGTAAGCATGGAAAAATGAGTATTGAAAAAGGTTTTACATTTTTTTTAGGTGTATTTACCAAGTTTAAGTTCAAAATTTTCTAAGAAAGGCATGAAGTGTG